>NC_069490.1:17470013-17480013 GCF_026875155.1 Cherax quadricarinatus | reverse complement strand
TGTCCCAAGATGCGACCCACACCACACTTCGTCATTGTTTCTGGGACCCTCGTAGACTCTTGGCTCTGATATTCCAGTCATGCAAGAAATAGGGCAACTTTGTGTATCCCAACTGTTGTCGAAGAGCAACAGGTCTAGGGCAGGGAAAATTGGATACAAAAAAAAAACTATATTTGTTGATCATTGTACATTCAGGAGAAATGCACAGTCTCATACGTGGGCAATGTTCGAGCATCATTTAAAAAGTCAACAATCGAAAGGATAAAAGGCAGACTAATATCTTAAGCAAATGAATTATGTAAACCTGTGATATAACCTGTAACAACCAGCAGGTGTTCCCCACTTAACTATTATACATTTTAAAAGTAGCAACAACGCAGTGTTCCCACTGTAACTGTAACATTAAAGAGTAGCAAAAACATGCAGTGTTCCCACAAATTTAAGTCAAATTATAGAGTAGCAACACACTGAGGGGTTCCCCCAATGAACTGTCATACAATTTTAGAGTAGCAACACACTTAGGTTTTCCCCCCAAAAGTAACTGTCATACCTTAAAGAGAACACACTGCAGTGTTCCCCCAATGTAACTGTCATACATTATAGAGTAGCAACACACTGCAGGTGTTCCCACAATGTAACTGTCATACATTATAGAGTAGCAACACACTGCAGGTGTTCCCACAATGTAACTGTCATACATTATAGAGTAGCAACACACTGCAGGTGTTCCCACAATGTAACTGTCATACATTATAGAGTAGCAACACACTGCAGTGTTCCCACAATGTAACTGTCATACATTATAGAGTAGCAACACACTGCAGGTGTTCCCACAATGTAACTGTCATACATTATAGAGTAGCAACACACTGCAGGTGTTCCCACAATGTAACTGTCATACATTATAGAGTAGCGACACACTGCAGTGTTCCCACAATGTAACTGTCATACATTATAGAGTAGCAACACACTGCAGTGTTCCCACAATGTAACTGTCATACATTATAGAGTAGCAACACACGGCAGGTGTTCCCACAACGTAACTGTCATACATTATAGAGTAGCAACACACTGCAGGTGTTCCCACAATGCAAGACTCGTACTTTTTAGTGTAACACAGTGTTGGGTGTTCCCCACACTAACAACCACACAATCCCCCAACCCTCTCGTTCCCCACCTCTGTGGTGATTTTCGCACGTTTAATTAAATAGGTTTACCAACCTTAATTGGCTGTAAATTGGAACTGTTGCTGCCCCTCACCCCAGTCTTCCCCAGGGCCGTACTAAATATCCTCTCACATGGGTGGAACGGAAGCCTGCTAAACTTTTTGTACTCAGGCAAGATTGCTGGTCTTTCCAGATAAATCGTACGAGAGCTTAATTATATTCCGTTATCGTTAATTTACTAGTTCCTGATTCGTATTTCTATATTTTAAATTCGGAGGGGGGGAGGATGACCCTGGGAACTACGAATGTATTTGCTTGGACTTCCTCCTGTCTGCAACATTGCAAACTCCTGATGTGTTGATTGCAACACGAAAGGCCTAGAGGTATCATTCGATTCCCTCCGAATCAGGCCGATTCCCACCAAGGCAGGGTGGCCCGAAAAAGAAAAACTTTCACCATCATTCACTCCATCACTGTCTTGCCAGAAGGGTGCTTTACACTACATTTTTTAAACTGCAACATTAACACCCCTCCTTCAGAGTGCAGGCACTGTACTTCCCATCTCCAGGACTCAAGTCCGGCCTGCCGGTTTCCCTGAACCCCTTCATAAATGTTACTTTGCTCACACTCCAACAGCACGTCAAGTATTAAAAACCATTTGTCTCCATTCACTCCTATCAAATGCGCTTACGCATGCTCGCTGGAAGTCCAAGCCCCTCGCACACAAAACCTCCTTTACCCCCTCCCTCCAACCTTTTCTAGGCGGTCACCTACCCCGCCTTCACTACAGATTGATACTCTCTCGAAATCATTCTGTTTTGTTCCATTCTCTCTACATGTCCGAACCACCTCAACAACCTTCCTCAGCCCTCTGGACAACAGTTTTGGTAATCCCGCACCTCCTCCTAACTTCCAAACTACGAATTCTCTGCATTATATTCACACCACACATTGCTCTCAGACATGACATCTCCACTGCCTCCAGCCTTCTCCTTGCTGCAACATTCATCACCCATGCTTCACACCCATATAAGAGCGTTGGTAAAACTATACTCTCATACATTCCCCTCTTTGCCTCCAAGGACAAAGTTCTTTGTCTCCACAGACTCCTAAGTGCACCACTCACCCTTTTCCCCTCATCAATTCTATGATTCACTTCATCTTTCATAGACCCATCCGCTGACACGTCCACTCCCAAATATCTGAATACGTTCACCTCCTCCATACTCTCTCCCTCCAATCTGATGTCCAATTTTTCATCACCTAATCTTTTTATCCTAATAACCTTACTCTTTCCTATATTCACTGAGTAGCTGGATGATAATCGGTGATACACACGTAACAACATGTACCTTATATGCCACCTTTATATCAACAATGTATCTCTTAAATCTTCTGTACCATATTATGTAATAAAATATTCCCATTGGTAAAAAAAAAATATATGAAAAAATGGGGTGGTAGGGGAAGTGGAATATTCAAACGGCTTCAGGAAGAAATCCAAATATTCTTCCTTGAAACCTTTTTATCCACTTCTCCGAGGCTGTGGGTCCCACAATTTACACCAGAGGTGGACCCCATCCTATATAATATATATATAATATATATATATATATATATATATATATTATATATATATATATATATATAATTATATATTTATTATTTTATTATCACACCGGCCGATTCCCACCAAGGCAGGGTGGCCCGAAAAAGAAAAACTTTCACCATCATTCACTCCATCACTGTCTTGCCAGAAGGGTGCTTTACACTACAGTTTTTAAACTGCAACATTAACACCCCTCCTTCAGAGTGCAGGCACTGTACTTCCCATCTCCAGGACTCAAGTCCGGCCTGCCGGTTTCCCTGAATCCCTTCATAAATGTTACTTTGCTCACACTCCAACAGCACGTCAAGTATTAAAAACCATTTGTCTCCATTCACTCCTATCAAACACGCTCACGCATGCCTGCTGGAAGTCCAAGCCCCTCGCACACAAAACCTCCTTTACCCCTCCCTCCTCCAACCCTTCCTAGGCCGACCCCTACCCCGCCTTCCTTCCACTACAGACTGATACACTCTTGAAGTCATTCTGTTTCGCTCCATTCTCTCTACATGTCCGAACCACCTCAACAACCCTTCCTCAGCCCTCTGGACAACAGTTTTGGTAATCCCGCACCTCCTCCTAACTTCCAAACTACGAATTCTCTGCATTATATTCACACCACACATTGCCCTCAGACATGACATCTCCACTGCCTCCAGCCTTCTCCTCGCTGCAACATTCATCACCCACGCTTCACACCCATATAAGAGCGTTGGTAAAACTATACTCTCATACATTCCCCTCTTTGCCTCCAAGGACAAAGTTCTTTGTCTCCACAGACTCCTAAGTGCACCACTCACTCTTTTTCCCTCATCAATTCTATGATTCACCTCATCTTTCATAGACCCATCCGCTGACACGTCCACTCCCAAATATCTGAATACGTTCACCTCCTCCATACTCTCTCCCTCCAATCTGATATTCAATCTTTCATCACCTAATCTTTTTGTTATCCTCATAACCTTACTCTTTCCTGTATTCACCTTTAATTTTCTTCTTTTGCACACCCTACCAAATTCATCCACCAATCTCTGCAACTTCTCTTCAGAATCTCCCAAGAGCACAGTGTCATCAGCAAAGAGCAGCTGTGACAACTCCCACTTTGTGTGTGATTCTTTATCTTTTAACTCCACGCCTCTTGCGGCCTTGGTTACCATCAGCGACCTGGGTTAACATCACTGACCTTGGTTGCCATCAGTGACCATGGTTACCATCAATGACCTTGGTTACCATCAATGACCTTGATTACCGTCAATGACCTTGGTTACCATCAGTGACCATGGTTACCATCAATGACCTTGGTTACCATCAGTGACCTTGGTTACCATCAGCGACCTTGGTTACCATCGCTGACCTTGGTTACCATCAACGATCTGGGTTACCACCAGTGACCTTGGTTACCATCAATGACCTTGGTTACCATCAGTGACCTTGGTTACCATCAGTGACCTTGGTTACCATCAGTGACCTTCGTTACCATCAGTGACCTTGGTTACCGTCAGTGACCTTGGTTACCATCAGTGACCTTGGTTACCATCAGCGACCTGGGTTAACATCACTGGCCTTGGTTACCACCAGTGACCTTGGTTAACATCACTGACCTTGGTTGCCATCAGTGACCATGGTTACCATCAGTGACCTTGGTTACCACCAGTGACCTTGGTTACCACCAGTGACCTTGGCTACCACCAGTGACCTGGGTTACCATCAGTGACCTTGGCTACCATCAGTGACCTTGGCTACCACCAGTGACCTTGGCTACCACCAGTGACCTTGGCTACCACCAGTGACCTGGGTTACCACCAGTGACCTGGGTTACCACCAGTGGCCTGGGTTACCACCAGTGACCTGGGTTACCACCAGTGGCCTGGGTTACCACCAGTGACCTGGGTTACCACCAGTGACCTGGGTTACCACCAGTGACCTTGGCTACCACCAGTGACCTGGTTACCATCAGTGGCCTGGGTTACCAACAGTGACCTTGGCTACCACCAGTGACCTTGGCTACCACCAGTGACCTTGGCTACCACCAGTGACCTGGGTTACCACCAGTGACCTGGTTACCATCAGTGGCCTGGGTTACCATCAGTGGCCTGGGTTACCACCAGTGACCTGGGTTACCACCAGTGACCTGGGTTACCACCAGTGACCTTGGTTACCACCAGTGACCTTGGTTACCACTAGTGACCTGGGTTACCATCAGTGACCTTGGCTACCACCAGTGACCTTGGCTACCACCAGTGACCTGGTTACCACCAGTGACCTTGGTTACCACCAGTGACCTTGGTTACCACCAGTGGCCTGGGTTACCACCAGTGGCCTGGGTTACCACCAGTGGCCTGGGTTACCACCAGTGGCCTGGGTTACCACCAGTGACCTTGGTTACCACCAGTGACCTTGGTTACCACCAGTGACCTTGGTTACCACCAGTGACCTTGGTTACCACCAGTGACCTGGGTTACCACCAGTGACCTGGGTTACCACCAGTGGCCTGGGTTACCACCAGTGGCCTGGGTTACCACCAGTGGCCTGGGTTACCACCAGTGGCCTGGGTTACCACCAGTGGCCTGGGTTACCACCAGTGGCCTGGGTTACCACCAGTGGCCTGGGTTACCACCAGTGACCTGGGTTACCACCAGTGACCTGGGTTACCACCAGTGGCCTGGGTTACCACCAGTGGCCTGGGTTACCACCAGTGACCTGGGTTACCACCAGTGACCTGGGTTACCACCAGTGACCTGGGTTACTTGTGAAGTTTAAACAATAACAACACTGACAGTGTTAGCGTAGTGCTAAAATTTTATGGCATTTACCAGACCCCAGAAAAACCTGCTTCGCTGTCAGCTGTTGTGTGTGTGTACTTACCTGTTTGTGGTTGCTAAGGTCGAATCACAGCTCCCCCCCCCCCCCTCCTCTTCACTAGTCGCTAGTAGGTCCACTCTCTCCCTTCTCCATGAGCTTTGTCGTACCTCTTATTAAAGCTATATGTGGATCCTACCTCCACTACACCAGAGAGAGAGTGAGGTGACATACACGTACGTACTTACGTATGAGTCTCTCTCTCTCTCTCTCTCTCTCTCTCTCTCTCTCTCTCTCTCTCTCTCTCTCTCTCTCTCTCTCTCTCTCTCTCTCTCGGTTCACGGTCCTGGTACCATTATATCTTCTTACCGTCTCAGTGAACATATATAATAACACTCACCATAGTTTCATATCATCACTTATGGACGATCCCCAAAATGAACACCAGAATTACCTCAGAAGAAGACACCCAAATATTGCAGACTGTGACAGCTGGGCTGTTCCAGCGAGTCGCAAGCAGCAACAGCCTGATTTACCCAGGCAAGCACCAGACAAGCCTAGCCCAAGACTCGGCTTTGGATGTAGGGAAATAAAGTCCGAGAAAGGTATACGCTGAGGCGAGTGCTGGTCGGGCGCTGAGGCGAGTGCTGGTCGGGCGCTGAGGCGAGTGCTGGTCGGGCGCTGAGGCGAGTGCTGGTCGGGCGCTGAGGCGAGTGCTGGTCGGGCGCTGAGGCGAGTGACTTAAGAAATCGTAATGACACGATTGCAAATAAACCATACCCCCGGCAGGGATTGAACCCGCGGTCATAGTCTCAAAACTCCAGCCCGTCGCGTTAGCCACGCTAGCTGGAGATTCGTCTGTAAAAACTTGCATTTGTGGTCACAGAGGTGCCTGTGCTAACCTTCCTATGGTGTAGAAATATACCTAGTTGGATGAATCTTATTGTGGCTAGCTGGTCCAGTGGCTAACGCGACGGGCTGGAGTTTTGAGACTCTATGACCGCGGGTTCAATCCCGGCCGGGGGTATGGTCGGGCGCTGAGGCGAGTGCTGATCGGGCGCTGAGGTGAGTGCTGGCCGGACGCTGAGGTGAGTGCTGGTCAGGTGCTGATGTGAGTGCTGGCCGGACGCTGAAGTGAGTGCTGGTCGGGTGCTGAGGCGAGTGCTGGTCGGGCGATGAGGTGAGTGCTGGCCGGACGCTGAGGTGAGTGCTGAGGCGAGTGTTGGGCGCTGAGGTGTGCTGGTCGGGTGCTGAGGCGAGTGCTGGTCGGTTGCTGAGGCGAGTGCTGGTCGGATGCTGAGGTGAGTGCTGGTCGGGTGTTGAGGTGAGTGCTGGTCGGGTGCTGAGGCGAGTGCTGGTCGGGTGCTGAGGCGAGTGCTGGTCGGGTGCTGAGGCGAGTGCTGGTCGGGTGTTGAGGCGAGTGCTGGTCGGGTGTTGAGGCGAGTGCTGGTCGGGTGTTGAGGCGAGTGCTGGTCGGGTGTTGAGGCGAGTGCTGGTCGGGTGCTGAGGTGAGTGCTGGTCGGGTGCTGAGGTGAGTGCTGGTCGGGTGCTGAGGTGAGTGCTGGTCGGGCGCTGAGGTGAGTGCTGGTCGGGTGTTGAGGCGAGTGCTGGTCGGGTGTTGAGGCGAGTGCTGGTCGGGTGCTGAGGCGAGTGCTGGTCGGGCGCTGAGGTGAGTGCTGGTCGGGTGCTGAGGTGAGTGCTGGTCGGGTGCTGAGGTGAGTGCTGGTCTCCTGTCTTCAGGCTCCCTCATATAGATTATATCCTCGTTATTTCTTAACGAAATAATATAATTTTTTCTTGACAACGTTCACAATTGTTGTCTTTTATCAGCTGACCAGAACCTTCTATCATGCATGAAGCTAGTTTGTGTAGTCCGGTATTTTGCAAATGAGAAAGGCACATTCAGAATTTAATAGCACATGCTGTCAAGGCGTTTTCTGATGCTGCTCGATTTTGGATACACATTTCAAATGCAATTAAAAAAAAATATCGCTATATAGAGGAGGTTTTTTAACAGAGTTCACTGCATATTCGTGCCAGGCTCGTGCACAGATTTTTTGAACGCGAAGTTTTTTTCGTTTCGCCTTTACGAAATCAACTCAGGTTACAGTCGTGTCACCTCGTTCAACACAGGTGTAATCTGTTCAGTTAAATCAAAGCGGGATGATTGACGGTTGAATTTTTACGTCATTAATGTAAAAGTGTTAGGTAAGGTTTGTCAAGAAACCGGACGAGTGTTTCCTGACGTGGGTCTTATTCATATCATGATCCACAGCTGGACTTTTTGGTCATCTGACAGAGGCCTTTTCCTGGCTTACCCCTCCACCCCTTTAAAATTTTTAGTTATGATTATAACCAATAGATATGCTTAAGTGTTATCATATTGAACAACGATTTATATATATATATATATATATATATATATATATATATATATATATATATATATATATATATATATATATATATATATATATCTTTGTCAACCAGTTTCATAAGAACATAAGACAGAAGGAACACTGCAACAGGCCTACTGGCCCATGCGAGGCTTAAGCCAGTGCCTTATCCTAGTCAGGTCAGTCACCTTCACTTAAGGGAGGAGCACGGCATATGACCTAGTATCACAAGCTAGTCAAATTTCCATCACACTTTCATCCTACCATGGCTGTAATACCACGTATATACATTCACTAGAAAGAGAAAAGGTTTTGACATTTTTTTTAGAAGCAGTGAAATACTGACTTTAGAGAAGATGGACTGGAATGGGACATAATCAGTGTCCGTCACTGTAGGGGGGGGGGCGCGCGCGCGCGCACACACACACACACACACACACACACACACACACACACACACACACACACACACACACACACACACACACACACACACACACACACACACGGTAACTTACGCCTTACACACAACACTGGTCGATCCTGAGAATTTCCTTTAAGAGTGATTATCTGACTATAAATGTGCCCAGTGGGTCCACGTTCTCTGTTCGCTCTTGACATCTTCGAACACATACTGGTAACAACTTCCTGTCACTCACAGGTAACAACTTCCTGTCACTCACAGGTAACAACTTCCTGTCACTCACCCAGGTAACAATTTCCTGTCACTCACAGGTAACAACTTCGTCACTCACCCAGGTAACAACTTCCTGTCACTCACAAGTAACAACTTCGTCACTCACCCAGGTAACAGTTTGTCACTCACAAGTAACAACTTCGTCACTCACCCAGGTAACAACTTCCTGTCACTCACAGGTAACAACGTCGTCACTCACCCAGGTAACAACTTCCTGTCACACAGGTAACAACTTCCTGTCACTCACACAGGTAACAACTTCCTGTCACTCACACAGGTAACAACTTCCTGTCACTCACACAGGTAACAACTTCCTGTCACTCACACAGGTAACAACTTCCTGTCACTCACACAGGTAACAACTTCCTGTCACTCACACAGGTAACAACTTCCTGTCACACAGGTAACAACTTCCTGTCACTCACACAGGTAACAACTTCCTGTCACACAGGTAACAACTTCCTGTCACTCACCCAGGTAACTTCCTGTCACTCACACAGGTAACAACTTCTTGTCACTCACACAGGTTACAACTTCTTGTCACTCACACAGGTAACAACTTCTTGTCACTCACACAGGTAACAACTTCCTGTCACTCACCCAGGTAACTTCCTGTCACTCACACAGGTAACAACTTCCTGTCACTCACACAGGTAACAACTTCCTGTCACTCACACAGGTAACAACTTCCTGTCACTCACACAGGTAACAACTTCCTGTCACTCACACAGGTAACAACTTCCTGTCACTCACACAGGTAACAACTTCCTGTCACTCACCAAGGTAACAACTTCCTGTCACTCACACAGGTAACAACTTCCTGTCACTCACCAAGGTAACAACTTCCTGTCACTCACACAGGTAACAACTTCCTGTCACTCACACAGGTAACAACTTCCTGTCACTCACACAGGTAACAACTTCCTGTCACTCACCAAGGTAACAACTTCCTGTCACTCACCCAGGTAACTTCCTGTCACTCACACAGGTAACAACTTCCTGTCACTCACACAGGTAACAACTTCCTGTCACTCACACAGGTAACAACTTCCTGTCACTCACACAGGTAACAACTTCCTGTCACTCACACAGGTAACAACTTCCTGTCACTCACACAGGTAACAACTTCCTGTCACTCACCAAGGTAACAACTTCCTGTCACTCACACAGGTAACAACTTCCTGTCACTCACCAAGGTAACAACTTCCTGTCACTCACACAGGTAACAACTTCCTGTCACTCACCAAGGTAACAACTTCCTGTCACTCACCCAGGTAACTTCCTGTCACTCACACAGGTAACAACTTCTTGTCACTCACACAGGTTACAACTTCTT
>NC_069490.1:17280013-17467513 GCF_026875155.1 Cherax quadricarinatus | reverse complement strand
CAGGTGTGGCTGCAGACACGTGTTGTCCTGGAGACAGGTGTGGCTGCAGACACGTGTTGTCCTGGAGACAGGTGTGGCTGCAGACACGTATTGTCCTGAAGACAGGTGTGGCTGCAGACACGTGTTGTCCTGGAGACAGGTGTGGCTGCAGACACGTGTTGTCCTGGAGACAGGTGTGGCTGCAGACACGTATTGTCCTGGAGACAGGTGTGGCTGCAGACACGTGTTGTCCTGGAGACAGGTGTGGCTGCAGACACGTGTTGTCCTGGAGACAGGTGTGGCTGCAGACACGTGTTGTCCTGGAGACAGGTGTGGCTGCAGACACGTGTTGTCCTGGAGACAGGTGTGGCTGCAGACACGTGTTGTCCTGGAGACAGGTGTGGCTGCAGACACGTGTCGTCCTGGAGACAGGTGTGGCTGCAGACACGTGTCGTCCTGGAGACAGGTGTGGCTGCAGACACGTGTTGTCCTGGAGACAGGTGTGGCCGCAGACACGTGTCGTCCTGGAGACAGGTGTGTCGTGGCTACGACTCCAGCGTTGGAAAAAGTTACCTATCCAGTTTGGTACAAGTCGAGTTTTTTCTCGCTTGTTTTTTTTAGTCAGTATAGCAACATGGCGGTTAGGTGAGTTGGTGGGCGGGTGGGTTGGTTACTTAGGTGATGTGGGTAGTGGTGGTTGTAGGTGGATAAGGTAGGTGGTGGTGGTTGTAGGTAGGTTATTACCGAGGTAGGTGGTCGATGATTGTAGCAGGTGGGTTAGTTACCTGGATAAGGTGATTGTAGGTGGGTTAGTTACCTGGGTTAGGTGGCTGATGGTGGTTGTAAGTGGGTTAGTTACCTGGGTTAGGTGATTGATGGTGGTTGTAAGTGGGTTAGTTACCTGGGTTAGGTGATTGATGGTGGTTGTAAGTGGGTTAGTTACCTGGGTTAGGTGGTTGGTGGTGATTGTAAGTGGGTTAGTTATCTGGGTTAGGTGGTTGATGGTGGGTTAGTAACTAAGGTTATTTTTCTTATCGTGGGAGATCGCTAAACCCGTAGGGATTATACAGCGCCTTTGGGGGGATGGAAGGTATTCAGACTTCAGGGAACTGGAGCACAGATCCAATTCCCTGGACCAAGAGCCTTTCACCAGCGCCAAGCAACCTCACTTGAGAGTAACTAAGGTCAGGTATATTTTGTGTTTAACAATATTATTCAATAAACAATTTAACATTAATTGAAGGTGTTTACAGGTGTTTCAACAAACTCATCACGCGTTTAACAAGCACAGGTGTTTTAAAACACTCGCTAAAGTCTATCTCTTCCTACACAGAGGTGCTGTGTGCAGTGATGAACGTTGATTCATCAAACGTACGTACGTACATGTGTGTGTGTGTGTGTGTGTGTGTAATTACCAGTTGTCAGAGGCACTTAACGACAGGCACTGTGTGTGTGAGCGCTCGTGTGCGTGCGTGTTTGTGTGCGCGCGCGCGCAATGAGAACAGTACAAACAGATGGTAACATTAACAGGCACGTTACTTCCTCCGTCTTCTAATAACATGTTAATTTTTCCACTATAATCCACCTTGTCAATAATTACTATCACATTTGTTTTGTCTGTTTCGTAAGGTGAAGTCCAGGATCTTTCCTTAATTCATGGTATAACTTAACAAATCTTTGATGACAATTGTGTTGCAGTGTGAGCACAGCTCAGTCGGCGCCTGGCCTGTCCGTCTGTTTGTCTCCTAGGTGTAATGGAGTGTGAGGGGGGGGGCCTCTCAGGCACGGCCTACCTGCGAGGTACGAACGGGGATCACCTGACTTAAGGCTTGGACAGGGAGCATGCCTGTAAAATGGGGTTATCACAGTATATACTACCCAAGTATTACACTCTTGACAACAATAACAAATCAACACAATTCTTGTATAGCAGTGATGTGACCTCGTTTGTACAGTTAGTGTATTGTCAGTTACCTCACTCGTTAGGTGTGGCGCTCTAGGCGTGGCATTCTAGGTGTGGCACACACTAGGCGTGGCACTGACTACTCGTGACACAAGGTATAGCACTCTCGATGCGTGGCACTTACAAGGTGTAGCACTGTAGGCGTGGCGCTCTCAGCATGGCACTCTCGGCATAGCACTCTAGGCGTGGCATTCTAGATGTGGCACACTCTAGGCGTGGCACACTAAGCGCGGCACACTAAGCGCGGCACTCACTACTCGTGACACAAGGTATAGCACTATGCGTGGCACTCCCTAGGTGTGGCACATTCTAGGCGTGGCACTCACAAGGTGTAGCACTATGCGTGGCACTCTGTGCATAGCACATTTGGCGTGGCATTCCCTAGGAGTAGCACTCCCTGGGCGTGGCACTTCCTGGGCGTGGCACTCACTACTCGTGGCACCCACAAGACGTGGGAGATACATTTCCATTGTTGTGAAATTTTTATTCAGGTCACATGTCAGGTAAAATTTTGAGAGCGACATGTCAGGTAAAAGTGAATTTGTCAACTAAGTTTATAATCCTCACAGTTTTTATGTGGAAGAATGGCTTAGAAAGCTGACAAATTCATCAATCAGACGTTTCGCCAGCCAGTGACTTCTTCAGTCTGTGAAGAGAACGGTGGAAGATCAGTTTGAGGTAATCAGTCCCTCAGCCTTGAGGACTAAGGGACTGATTACCTCAAACTCTAGCTGATTTATCAATGTGTGTTATTAACGAATCCAATATATATAGTTCTGGCCTTGAAAATAATATAACGATTTACGAATTGATAAAATGAATGTAGGTAAAGGCAGGATTTATAGGTCCATGGCAAAACATATTAATACCAGTTGTCCTCAGAGATTTTTTAAATCATGTGAAAATCTTAAAAATAACGAACAGTTTGTAAAATAGATAAAATACTGATGGTTGTGTTTACAAGATTCCCTTTACAAATACAATAAATTTTATTTTAGGAAAAAGTGGAAAGAGTTTTGAGCAAAAATTACAACTGTGGAACTGAGCAAGAATCTGATGATCTGTTTGTTTATGTAAGATGTTTTAACCATTGATTTTCAAAATGCTGAAAGTTGTAGGAAGCAAATTATTGACTGAGCGAAGTATAATAGAATTAAGTTTTATAAACAAAAAATCAGTTTATACAATCCTAGACTTGTATTTAAACTGATTACAATTTAAATACAAATCTGGGATTGTATAAATTGGATTACTTCGCAGTACATAAAACGTGTAAGGATTATAATCTGTGTTGACAAATGAACTTTTACCTGACATGTCACACTCAAATTTTTCCTGACATGAGACCTGATTAAAAATTTTAGAACAATGGAAAATTGTGTACCATACTCGGTGAGTCAGATAACTTAACGACCAATTAAATGTACATGTGAGGTCACAGTTCTGCTATGTAGACGCCTCTTGCCTTAGTGCTAATGTTGTTTCTTGATTACGTGAGGGAAACACACACACACACACACAGTGTGTGTGTGTGTGTGTGTGTGTGTGTGTGACTTGTGACCTAGTAGCGGCCAGTGGAGAAGTGAGGCCAGGGGCTGTGAATCGACCCCTGCAACCACAACTAGGTGAGTACATACACATATTGGCTGATGCTTACCTACGAAACTCTGAAGCTGAAGGGAGTGGTTCTGCCAGTTTCAGGGAGACCCAGAAGATCAACAAATAGTGAGTTGGCACCTTGCTACAACTTCGTCCCAATAGGATAAGAGACCCCTGGGAGTGTGGGGCAAGTGTGCTCTCAGGTTTCTGAAAGAGTTAGGTGACAGATTCATCACGGAAACCAAGACAGGGAACACTCGCAGCACTCTGGGCACACGACCCACCACCGGAGAGCTGAGTGAAGTATTTGAGATGAAGTAGGTTCTGAGATGTCATGCATCTTGTTAGGTAACCTAATCTAGTGTCAGAAATTCTACCAACATAATTATTTCATCTTTCTTTTTTTTTTTGTAATTTCCAAAGTAATTTTTAAATGTATTTGGTCTTTAGTAAAGTTTTAAAAATATGGCTTATGGAGGATGGTAGGGAAAGAAAACACTCACAGCTACGGTGAGAAACCTCCAGATTTATCCCTAAAGTACGTCTTTTCTCTGAAGCTGTGGGTCCCCAGAAATTTAACCAACCCCCTGGGAAGCTTGGTAAATTTCTCGACCCCTTAGTACACTACACCATCATAAATATGTGTACTCAACTAATTGTACTCGCCTAATTGTGGTTGCAGGGGTCGAGACTCAGCTCCTGGCCCCGCCTCTTCACTGATCGCTACTGGGTCCTCTCTCTCTCTGCTTCCTGAGCTTTGTCATACCTCTTCTTAAAACTATGTATGGTTCCTGCCTCAACTACTTCACTTGCTAGGCTATTCCACTTGCTGACAACTCTATGACTGAAGAAATACTTCCTAACGTCCCTGTGACTCGTCTGAGTCTTCAGCTTCCAGTTGTGACCCCTTGTCCCTGTGTCCCCTCTCTGGAACACCCTATCTGTGTGTGTGTGTGTGTGTGTGTGTGTGTGTGTGTGTGTGTGTGTGTGTGTGTGTGTGTGTGTGTGTGTGTGTGTGTGTGTGTGTCACCATTCCACTCTATATTAAATCAGCATATTCCTAAGTATTACTCACACACACACACACACACACACACACCACACACTACCTACCTACCTATTGAGAGGTGGTGGTAGTTGTGGTGGTGCTGGTGGTGGAGGTAGTCGTGGTGGTGCTGGTGGTGGAGGTAGTCGTGGTGGATGAGGGCGGGGTTGGGCGAGAGCCAACACTCCTGGCGAACGTTTCCCCCAGCGACCCTCTTGATAACTGCTGCTCACGACTTTATGGCGGCCAATGCGTCATAGCCGGCCAGATTGGAAATTGGCAGCGGTGTGTGAGAGGTTGATAATGTGGCCACCTTTCACACCGCCCCGTGAGTAACTCTCTTTTGAGACGCGAAGCCAGAATGTAAAAACCAGGTGGCAAGCCAAGCAAGGTTTTTTGCGCATGTTAACAAACTCGTGAAAACTAGGTGAAGGTAGGAGGGTGCATGAGATAGCTTTTCTTAAAAATAATTGCCTCTTACGGCGGAGGATGGCGTACCTACGCGTGTGTGTGTAACCACATAGTGTGTATACGGGGTATGCTGCAGGTATGCGTCTATAACTTGTCCGTATGTGGTAGTTTGCTGTAATGTGGCTGTATATTGTGTATACGAGGCCAGTAGGCCTACTGCAGTGTTCCTCCATCTTTATGTTCTTATGTAAATATATAGGGGCAGTGTTTGTCCATTCTTATGTTTGTACGTATATCATGGCTTCCCAGGTGACAGCTGCGAAGTTGGTGTCACTCTTGTGGACGGCATTCGTACTTCTGTTGGTCACATCACCCGTTGCAAGAATCGAGTCGTTTCTTGTATGTTGGTATGGATAAGGGTGTTTCCGAGGGGACCAGAGAATAAGGCACCTACTGGTTTCCCTGAATCCCTTCGTACAAGTTTCCATACTTACACTCCAACAGCACCTTCATTGCACATAAATGGTATACAGTACCGACAAGATGAGAAATTAGACACATGTGCAACATCTGGGTATCTTTATCTGTAAATGTTTCGCCAACCTGTGGCTTTATCAATACAAGGATATAATATGAAGGATTATTTACAAAAAGATAAGGTAATCAGTCCTTCATCCTTGGAGTTTGGTGAAGAACACTGTAGTCTTGAAGGAACTTCAATCCCTTCAAGACTACAGTACTCTCCACCACCTTCAAGGCTGATTATATATTCTCATTATGTCCTTGTACTGATAAAGCCACTGGCTGGCGAAACGTCTACACATAAAGATACCCAAATGTTGCGCATGCGTCTAATTCCTTATCACCTTCGTTACAAACCACTTGACTTCATTCCTATCTGATATACAAGCCTGCCGGGTGCTTGATCCCTTGAAACTTAAAGCTTCTTGTACCCTTTACCTCCAACCATTCTGGTAAGTTCCAAAGACGTGTACAAAAGTTCCTCAGACTTGCAGGTGGGGAGGGGTACTTTAATTGGCGAGAGGTGCAGGTGGGAGGAACTTGAATAACGAGAGAGGCAGGTGGGAGGAACTTGAATAACGAGAGAGGCAGGTGGGAGGAACTTGAATAAAGAGAGAGGCAGGTGGGAGGAACTTGACTAACGAGAGAGGCATGTGGGAGGAACATCCCTGGGTCAGTCACGCTAGCCATCATTATCTTCGAGATAATTTTATAATCTTAGAGATAACTCTGTGTATAACACAGATGGCGTGACTGTCCTGTCAGTCCTCTTGGTGCGTTGATGACGTGGAACAACTTGTTGGTGGCGTGGAGAAACTTGTTGGTGATTTTGATGGCGTGGAGGCTGAGCTGTTACGTTACCTTAGCTCATTTGAAAGTCCAGCACTACCCAAGATATACTACCACGCCCCAGGATGCCACCCGCACCAGTCTAGTAACACCCAGGTACCTACTTACTGCTAGGTGAATAGGGACAGCAGATGTAAGGAAATACGCCCAACATTTCCACTCGTCCCGGGGGGATCGAACCATTGCACCTCAGTATACGAGTTAAGTGCGCTGTCAACCGAGCCACGGGATTATAATTTTTTTCCTCAGTGGTATATTATAATTGGCTATTTTATGCTTAGAGGACAACCAAAGCTAACCAAGAAATTGGTTGAAGATGAGTGTGAGGAAAGCCACATAGATTTTTATGTGAGTTAAGAGGATTAGTTGGAATATTTCTCTTGTTATTTTGGAGATGGAAATGATTATTAAATTACCTTGAATGTCGTGTTTTTTGTTTAATAGCTTACTAGAAAGTTAAACCTAATTGTTTAAAACTCGTTAAAACAAAGATGATATACTAGGAACAAATAAAAAACTAAAACTTTTTTAAACCAGCGGTTTTTTTTTTTCAAACTCTTGTCTGGGTTTTTTTCCTGCGTCCGTCTACTTGCATTTCTTTACCTCCTCAACTCCAAGATACTTGAAGTATAGGATCATCTTATCACTAGTTACAACAGATCACTGGTATTCCATTTCCAAATTACCCACTCGACTTAGGGTGAAGACCACATCCAGCCTTGCTGGTTCATCCTCCCATCATAGCTCTGCAGTATCTTCAGCATATTGGCTCATTAACTTTCTCATTAAGGCTTCATTCAGTCTTACAGTATTTTTTGGCCCTTTGTGGGACATCAATTTCTTCCATTAAATTTCCTGTGATTGAAGTCGCCGGTGATCCAACTCGTCTTCCACATGTTACTGTTCGTGTGAAAATACATAAACGGAATTTTAGTAAACGTGATGCGCTTCCAGACGTGAAGTATTCTTTTCTTTCAAGTTACTGGGTATTTATAGGAAATCTAGGTCAACATTCGTCACATTAACCTTGCCTAATGTAACCTAACCTTGCCTAACCTAACCTAACCTTGCCTAACCTAACCTAACCTTGCCTAACCTAACCTAACCTTGCCTAACCTAACCTAACTTGCCTAACCTACCTAACCTTGCCTAACCTAACCTAACCTTGCCTAACTACCTAACCTAACCTTGCCTAACCTAACCTAACCTTGCCTAATGTAACCTAACCTAACCTAACCTTGCCTAACCTAACCTAACCTTGCCTAACCTAAGCCTAACCTAACCTAACCTTGCCTAACCTAACCTAACCTTGCCTAACCTATGCCCTAACCTTGCCTAATGTAACCTAACCTAACCTAACCTTGCCTAATTAACCTAACAACCTAACCTTGCCTAACCTAACCTAACCTAACCTTGCCTAACCTAACCTAACCTTGCCTAACCTAACCTAACCTTGCCTAACCTAACCTAACCTTGCCTAACCTAACCTAACCTTGCCTAACCTAACCTAACCTTGCCTAACCTAAACCTAAACCTTGCCTAACCTAACCTAACCTTGCCTAACCTAACCTAACCTAACCTTGCCTAATGTAACCTAACCTAACCTTGCCTAACCTAACCTTGCCTAACCTAACCTAACCTTGCCTAACCTAACCTTGCCTAATGTAACCTAACCTTGCCTAACCTAACCTTGCCTAATGTAACCTAACCTTGCCTAATGTAACCTAACCTTGCCTAATGTAACCTAACCTTGCCTAACCTAACCTAACCTTGCCTAATGTAACCTAACCTTGCCTAGTGTAACCTAACCTTGCCTAACGTAACCTAACCTTGCCTAACGTAACCTAACCTTGCCTAACGTAACCTAACCTTGCCTAACGTAACCTAACCTTGCCTAACGTAACCTAACCTTGCCTAACGTAACCTAACCTTGCCTAACGTAACCTAACCTAGCCTAACGTAACCTAACCTTGCCTAACCTAACCTAACCTTGCCTAACGTAACCTAACCTTGCCTAACGTAACCTAACCTTGCCTAACGTAACCTAACCTTGCCTAACGTAACCTAACCTTGCCTAATGTAACCTAACCTTGCCTAATGTAACCTAACCTTGCCTAATGTAACCTAACCTTGCCTAATGTAACCTAACCTTGCCTAATGTAACCTAACCTTGCCTAATGTAACCTAACCTTGCCTAATGTAACCTAACCTTGCCTAATGTAACCTAACCTTCCCTAATGTAACCTAACCTTCCCTAATGTAACCTAACCTTGCCTAACGTAACCTAACCCAGAATAACAAATATTCAAGTTTTTACTGAAAATTCAAGCAGGCAGAAATGCACGAATGGCAATTAATGTGTAACTGGCTGCCCTAATTGCAGGACAGGTTGCATGATCAATAGTCTTGAGTTCGCCATATTTGTTGTCTGTACTTCTTCCTCCAGGATCGTTATTGCTGCTCTCTTCCACTTGTCTTCCTACACTGGTCATCTTTTTTTTCTGTAGATTTTTAAGTAACTGCTGTTCTTACCTTCCTTTTTCCAGTGTCACTGTTGCTTGGTCTTTGGCGTCTCTAAAACACAGATAATTCACTTTTAAAACTCCATAAGTAGTGCCACGTGTCATTCCTCTTCCCTCTGTCCTTCCTTATCATGTGATATCCCTCAGGAAATAATTACCATGTTAGTGAGCTTTATTTTTCCTCTTGTCACTTCTTAGAAAAGAATTAGATCAGTCGTGTCCAGTTAGACATAATAATTAACGACTTGGCTTCTGCATAAACTGAATTGTTTGAGACACTAATGATGTCAAAATTGACAATATGACACTGAAACGACTCCTTGATTATTATTGATTCTATAGTATTATTGAAGGCTCCTGAGTCGCATAATGACTCTAAACATGCTTATCAGAGAAGCAGGAATAGATTAAGATTCAGTAAGAAGCCTGCACAGCAACCTTCTTCAGTTCATCAAGATATCTGAGTATTGCATATATGTCTAATTCATCAACTTGTCGGTACTGTATACCATTAATAATATACTTGTTTGAGAGAGCAACACCAGGTATCTTGGTACTTTACTTAACAGCTGTTTAGCATGAGCTAATGCTACTAGTGGGTCATGATCATCTGTGACGTCAACTCCAGCTGCTGCGGCTGAGGTCTGGCCGCATGCCTCTGTTAGGCTGAGTGACCATCTATCAGAGCCGAGGGACTGATCATCTCAAAATTGCTTCTACTTTCTCCAGTGTTATATACGCCTTTATTCGACCGAAGAAGCCCACTGTTCAGGCGAAACCTTTCGTCAGTGTTGCACATGTCCCTTTCATCAGCTTGTTGGTATTATATACCATTAATAATTGGATATTAAAAATCAGTAAGGAATTAAAGTGCATTTTTTATTAAATAATATAGAGATCGTATATAATCTGATATTTCTAGGTATATTATTAGTGAAAATAAGACTCCAGACATTTTATGTCTTTATTTGTAAGGGATAGAACGTAAATTGTAAATTATATATCAACATGAATTGATGTTAGTCATTTTTGGGGACAAATTTTACGCTTTTTGTGTCTCCATATTGTCTTGTGCTACCATCCACAAGGTGGATACGAGGTGCACAATAAACTAGCCGCTTCAGCGGTAAAAAATATATATTTGTGCTATGGGTATTATGTGGTTTTGTTTTGTGTGTTGTGGAAGCTATCATAGCAATGTGGTAAGGTAATCCAGGCAGGCAGTCCTGCATAATGCTTGTACCGAAGCTCTTTGTTTATGACACACAGGACCAAACCTCGTCACAGCTCACTAGCCACTGGAATGTGTGTGCGCGCGTGAGAGAGAGAGAGAATGCGAGTGAGAATACGTACATACTCGCCGAGCTGTGTTGGTGGGGTGGAGAGGGTTGGGTATAAGTCGGACTTATTACGTCGATGACTAATGTTGGAGAGGACTTGTCACTCCTTGATGGGATAACGAGACAAACACTGGCGATCATCAGAGTGCCTTAACATGCTCTGCAGGTTTCCTCACCACCGTTGACAGTGTTCAAGAGCTTGGACTTATTTACCTGCCGCTGTAGGGCGGAGCCGCTGTAGGAACGTGTGGTGACGTTCCACCAGACGCTGATGGCATTGTATATGCGACGCTCTTTGTTTGGGGTGATGTTTACAAGCGGTATTTGTTGTAATTTTGCAGCGAGTGTTTCTGGGAATGCTGAGATCGATGAAGTGTTATAATGGTGGCCAGAGTTACCAGGGGTAGAGGTGGATATTTGTTGACTTGCTTTTAGATATTCAACATGTACCTCTACTGTTAATGTTTGAGGTAATGTTGTGTATGTTACACGTTCTTAAAACATTCAACATGTACCTCTATAATGTTTTATATGTGACACATTAAAATATTCAACATATACCTCTACTGACGTGGTACAAACTTAGGTAATAGATACAGACAAGTGTGATCAAGATCCCAGGACCGAAACGTTTTCTAATAAACATGTCCTAGTGTTTGCTCGCGTGTCTTCCTCTACTGACATACTACCTGTTTTCCATTATCAAGAAACTCGACTTTATCAATTACATAAACAACGACGATGTTCAACAAGTAACGAGAGGTTTTCCCAGTTATTTAGTGAGTTGTCCTCCGCTGCCAGGCGTCGCCCTTCCCATTTATGTAACTTGTCGGTATTTATTACCAAGGTTTATACCATGCAACTTGGTTATTGGTTGGCAACCATAAACACACGTTAGTTAACCCTTGGTTAACATAACTTCGAATAACTAATTTTTCGTTTTGTTGTGTGAGGCTAGTGCAGAAATTGACGCACTGTGATGTTCGAAAATGAATTAGACAGTGGGTTGACGTCTGACAATTTTTGTCAGACAGAATATTTGTATTTGGTGTGTTGCCGTGTTTGTCTGCTGTGTGTTGACGCGTTTGTGTTTGACGTGATTGTTTTGTGTGCGTTGACGTGTTTGTGCGTTGTCTAGTGTATACTGCCTTGTTTGTGTCTGGTGTGTTGACGTGTTTGTGCGCTTGTCTGGTGTGTGTTGCTATGTTTGTTTGGTGTGTTAGCGCTGCAGTGTTTACAATTGCGCGACAGTTGACCTTCACATTTACTAGCGATTTAAACATCAGTTAGAAAATGAGTCACCAGTCAAGACCTCAAACTCCTGATCTTTGAACATGAGAAAAGAGCACTGCAGAAGGTCTACTGGCTCATGTTGAAAATTGTATAAAATACCGACAAGTTGATGACTATTCAAGATTGATGGACTGACCACATCGACTCAAGGCTGAGGGACTGATTACCTCATTCTCCTCCTGTTCTTCATGCTTCTGTGTATGGACTGATGAAGCCACTGTGTGGCGAAACGTTTCCTTAATAAAGATACCCAAGAGTTGCACATGTGTCTAATTTATCAACATGTCGGTTCTGTGAACCATTCATCTTTCGAGAGTTTTTCTTAAGGTTACTGTGATTCTCTTCTGTTGTGATTCCATCTGTTTCCTCGTTGTTGCTTAGTATTTCCTAACTTTCCCGTGTTTCTTGTGTTGTGATTTTGTCTCCTGGTTCTTGCTCATCGTTCTGAAGTGTGATGTCTCTCTCTGATCACCTTGTCAGTATCTTTGACGATCTTCTACATCGTACTTGTGTCTCCCCAGGTTCTTGTTTCTTCCATGGTCGTTAGGTTATTTGTCGCAAGTGTTTTTGTTCATTAAAAACTGCTGAATCTACTGAGCTATTGTACCTGCAACCCCCCTCATTCAATCTCAAGTTTCCCAGGAAGATTGATCAAGCGTTGGTCTCTTACTTACGTATTCTCATAGACCTGACGTGTTATCTATAAAGCTCTTGATAGACGTGACTTATATAGTGTTCTTGATAGACCTGGCATACGACTATGTTGTGTATAGAGCTCTTGATAGACCTGATGAGCCTTAAATGATTAACTGTTTAAATTCCTGGAGGCAGTTCTTGTTTCCCAAGCTTACAATGCACTGCTGATGTAATGTTAATGTGCATCTCTGGCGATGTGTTCGGTGTGTTGCTGACTCCCACGTTGTCTTTCTTGTACAGTATCTCTAATACTTCTCCTTTTTCTGTACATCGTCTTCGGTATCATATCTCCTCTTCCAGTTTTCTTGAGTTTGGATAGAATTGCAGGAACCATTTGTCTACCCTTGCATGCGATCTCTTGGTTTTTCCCTCCATTCTCTTGCAGTCTTATTTCGCTCATTACCTGTAAGTCGTCACCACTGTGATAAACAGGATTTAGTTTTCTATCAGGATATCAGGAACAGGTTTGATACTTCCTTCTCTACCGTCACTGTCTTGTATTGGGCAGGTATTCCTTCGTAGATAAATGGTTCAGAGAACTAACAAGTTGATAAATTAGACACATGTACAGCACTTGGGTATCTTTATTGAGGAAACGTTTCGCCACACAGTGGCTTCATCAGTCCATACAAAGGAGAATGGTGAAGAACACTAGCACCTTTGTATGGACTGATGAAGCCACTGTGTGGCGAAACGTTTCCTCAATAAAGATACCCAAGTGTTGCACATGTGTCTAATTTATCCAGCATTCCTTTCGACGCGACCTGCTGGTCTTCTAGTCTGTGGTAAGGTACCATATCAACTGCTTCCTCGCAGACCGACGCTGTATAGCCAAGCCACCCATGTCTTAGGTGCTGTATCATGCTATTCTCTCACGGAACTCCAGAAGATTCGCAAAGGAAGAGTTTACCTTTTATAAATGTCACATGTCAGCCGCGCCACAAGGTGAATTTATAAAAAAAATAATGATGCAGTTTTATGTATAAAATTCGCCCAAGTACGGTGGTTAGTGATCCTGGTATATTTCCTGTCACTGTTTTTTTGGAGCCACTGCTCCCCTATATACTACATCCTAACTAAAATGTCAACTTAGGAAGGGTTGTGATGAATGGTTTGAAAAACCGACAAGTTGAAGATTGAGACACTTATGCAGCATATGGGAATCTTTATTCAGGAAACGTTTCGCCACACAGTGGCCACTGTGTGGCGAAACGTTTCCTGAATAAAGATTCCCATATGCTGCATAAGTGTCTCTTAGGAAGGGTTGGTATGTCACGGGAGAGAAAGGAAGGTCCCTCCTCAGGCTCTGAGGTAAGCTGAGGTGGTACCTCAGCTCACCTCACAAGTCACTGTTTGGGATGTAACATAATTCCACCTAGCTTGGTACTCGCCACTTAATACTCCATCTTATGAAGAAAAAATAAAGGTGAAAATAAATACTCATAGTATTTCAGTTTATTAATACTTGACTACTTATTAAAAAGACAGGGATTTGATACTAAATCTCAGGAAAAATACCCTTCAGGTTATTCGAAATAGAGAAATAAAGTAAACTGAACCCAAATAAGTATTTACTTCCAGTATAAAATAGATTACTTACAAAAGACCAGTCAGGCTCCTAGCCCAAAGTCCCAGGATCCTACTTAGAGCCTATACTTCTGTCCCCAACAGAGTCTGGCCACCGAATCTCCCCATAGCAGCATTCCCTGAACTTATAAAGGCCTTTCCCCTCCTCATAACTTGTGTGGCTAATGAGGTGAGTTCTCGTGGGAGAGATGCCGTGTGCTCGTCCATATGGACTGATGAAAGAACTAGGATGTGAAGATTAACAGCCTGAGACGCGAGATATCTCTAGATATCACTAAGTCACAACCTCAATACGTATTGATGCTGGTCATGGTTCGCTGTACAGAAAGGTCATTTGCGAACGAGAGGCCACGAACCTATGTGTACTTTATAAAACACCCGACTTCACAAGAGAGAGAAATTCTGCATAACTCTGTGAAGGAGAGAGTCGTTAGGTCTATATAAGGTGACTTAGGAATCTATTGTTTTTGTCATGTAGCGATCTACTGTATACAGTTGTTACTTTATACTTTCACCAGTCTCTCAAGAAAGTAACATGTGGATGGAAGGATAGCATATTCTTGGACTACAGGAATATTTTTGACAGTCCCTCAACAGAGACTGTATGAACTGATGGAGCTGCCGGGGGTGACTGGAAAACCCTCCAGTTGAACGACAGAAGAATGTATCTCAGTGCTGGAACATGAGTGAACATCCAGGTGGTGGACTGTACGTGAGTATACCCATGTACTGCACCATGTGTGTACCCAAGTGATGGACTGTACGTGAGGGTACCCATGTACTGCACCATGTGTGTACCCAGGTGGTGGACTGTACGTGAGTGTACCCATGTACTGCACCATGTGTGTACCCAGGTGGTGGACTGTACGTGAGTGTACCCATGTACTGCACCATGTGTGTACCCAGGTAGTGGACTGTACGTGAGTACCCATGTACTGCACCATGTGTGTACCCAGGTAGTGGACTGTACGTGAGTGTACCCATGTACTGCACCATGCGTGTACCCAGGTAGTGGACTGTACGTGAGTGTACCCATGTACTGCACCATGTGTGTACCCAGGTAGTGGACTGTACGTGAGTACCCATGTACTGCACCATGTGTGTACCCAGGTAGTGGACTGTACGTGAGTGTACCCATGTACTGCACCATGTGTGTACCCAGGTAGTGGACTGTACGTGAGTGTACCCATGTACTGCACCATGTGTGTACCCAGGTTCTGGACTGTGTGTGTGTGTACTCACTCTTTTGTGGTTGCAGGGGGTTCGATTCAAAGCTCCTAGCCCCGCCTCTTTGGTGGTCGCTACTAGGTCCACCCTGTTAGTTACCATTTGGTCCTAGGCACATGTCGATTAGACACTTGGCCTGTTGTGTGTGTGTGTGTGTGTGTGTGTGTGTGTGTGTGTGTACACGTGTGTGAGAGAGAGAGAGAGAGTGCACACCCAGGTACTGGACTTCACCTATTCTCTCCACTGTTTTGTTTATCACTCCAGAATACAAGTTTCAGACCAGTGTGTACATGGTAACCCAGGCTGCGCTCTCCTCTTATGTTTCTCTTTCAATATATTTTCGCTATTATCTGGCTGTTGTGAGAAAAACGTGTGTATACGCAGGATTATTTTCTTGTTCCTGCGTGTAAAACGTTTATATAAGTATGCTCAGAATACTTGATTACACACACACACACACACACACACACACACACACACACACACAACACACACACACACACACACACACACACACACACGTACCCACCCACATATACATATTGCGACATCTACGCTAAAATTCGCGCCGGCTTCTCAGACTACCCACATCAATAGAACTGTGTGTGTGTGTGTGTGTGTGTGTGTGTGTGTGTGTGTGTGTGTGTGTGTGTGTGTGTGTGTGTGTGTCTGTCTGTCTGTCTGTCTGTCTGTCTGTCTTTGTGTAACTACCTATTACATGCCAATAAAAATACAAGGACTGTCCATCATGGAGGTACATGAAGGTAACTGTTCAACATGGAGAATAGTAGTGTGAAATGTGTCAAGAGTGACTACCTCTTTTGGAAGGGTAGGCTTTACCCCTTCACATTACCCCTTCGGCGAATAAAGGATCGACCTTACAGGGCTGGGACCACGCCCCCGGTACTTCCGGTGTTTGCTTCCGGTTGGGCTTTTTTTAACGGGTTGCTTGTCTGTGTTGGCAGGCATGCAGGCAAGCATTCTCCTGGGTGTACAATTGACGTTAAACCTACAGACTTGTTTTCAATCATTTGGTATTGAGCGTAAATATTTGGCTGAATGATGTTTGTGTCCCTGTTATCATTCGTGTCTCATATTTTTATCTTTTTTTAATTCTTGAGTTATTAAATAGAGATTATTATTATAATCTTTAATTATAATAATAGAAGCGCTAAACCGCAAGGGTCTCAGAGATGATTGTGAAACTGATAGCTTTATTTCGTCATGGTAGTAAAAAAAAATGGGAAGCAATGAAACGTTACACAAATAACCCGCACATAGGAGAGAAGCTTACGACAACGTTTCGGTCCGACTTGGACCATTTGCAAAGTCACTCTAACAGTAAGTGGCTTCGCAAATGGTAATGAAATCTACCAGCCTGTGTTTTTATGACGTTTCTGAAAAGCAGAGGTACCATGAGGAGTGTCAGCAAAGGTGAGGTAGTCTGTTCTAACTCCTCGTCATGATAATGAAATATATATGTAGATGTTTGTGTGGTATAAACCTTGGTAATAAATACCGACAAGTTGGTTTAGAAAGACACGTAAGCAAACACTATAACATATTTATTAGAAAACGTTCCGGTCCTGGGACCTTGATCAAGGTGATCAAGGTCCCAGGACCGGAACGTTTTCTAATAAATATGTTATAGTGTTTGCTTACGTGTCTTTCTAAACCAGATCTGGTGGCCTGGTGGTTAACGCTCTGGCTTCACACGGTGAGGGCCTGGGTTCGATTCCCAGCCAGAGTAGAAACATTGGACGTGTTTCTTTCCACCTGTTGTCTATGTTCCCCATCAGTAAAATGGGTACCTGGGTGTTAGTCGACTGGTGTGGGTCGCATCCTGGGACACTGACCTAAGGAGGCCTGGTCACAGACCGGGCCGCGGGGGCGTTGAACCCCGGAACTCTCTCCAGATAAACTCTCCAGATAAACCCTCTCAGAGGGTAATACATTAACACAGGTTTAAACCGGCCATCTTATTGGTCATAGTGAAAATTGGTAAGCAAGAAAACTGTTGTTACTATTCGTCATAGTAGTAAAGTAACGTCATAAAAAGTGGATAATAAAACATTTTTTATTACTTAATCATCATTAACACACAGAGTTAAGGTAATATTACATAAAATAGGAAAACAATTAAAAATAGCAACTGTTAGTTTTCTTGCATTAACCCAGGTTAACCTTAGATTTTATTATAAGTATATCTTACTTATTTACAATGATACACTTTTTATTTTATTCTGTCTTATAGTCATTGGGATGTCAGGATTTTTCATTACCTAGTGATCTCCAGCAGGTGTGTGTGTGTGTGTGTGTGTGTGTGTGTGTGTGTGTGTAGTTGAGGTTGCAGGGGTCGTGTGTGTGTGTGTGTGTGTGTGTGTGTGTGTGTGTACTCACCTATTTGTGGTTGCAGGGGTCGATTCTTAGCTTCTGTGTGTGTGTGTACTCACCTATTTTTACTCACCTATTTGTGGTTGCAGGGGTCGAGTCACAGCTCCTGGCCCTGCCTCTTCGCTGATTGCTACTAGGTCCTCTCTCTCCCTGGCCCATGAGCTCTATCATACCTCGCCTTAAAACTATGTATGGTTCCCTGTGTGTGTGTGCGTGTGTGTTACCATTTTGTCCTAGGCACATGTCGATTAGACACTAGGCCTGTTGTGTGTGTAGGTGTGTGTGTGTGTGTGTGTGTGTGTTACCATTTTGTCCTAGGCACATGTCGATTAGACACTAGGCCTGTTGTGTGTATGTAGGTGTATGTGTGTAGGTGTGTGTGTGTACTCATCTATTTGTACTCACTTATTTGTGGTTGCAGGGGTCGAGTCATAGCTCCTGGCCCCGCCTCTTCGCTGATTGCTACTAGGTCCTCTCTCTCCCTGCTCCATGAGCTCTATCATACCTCGCCTTAAAACTATGTATGGTTCCCGCCTCCACTATTTCACTTTCTAGGCTATTCCACGGCTTGACTACTCTATGACTGAAGAAATACTTCCTAACATCACTTTGATTCATCTGAGTCTTCAACTTCCAATTGCGACCTCTTGTGTCTGTGTCCCATCTCTGGAACTTCCCGTCTTTGTCCACCTCATCTATTCCGCGCATTATTTTATATGTCGTTATCATGTCTCCCCTGACCCTCCTGGCCTCCAGTGTCGTCAGGCCGATTTCCCTCAACCTTTCTTCGTAGGACAATCCCCGTAGCTCTGGGACTAGTCTTGTCGCAAACCTTTGCACTTTCTCTAATTTCTTGACGTGTGTGTGTGTGTGTATGTGTATGTGTGTGTATGTGTGTATGTGTCTGTATGTGTGTGTGTGTGTGTGTGTGTGTGTGTGTGTATTTTGTGTGTGTGTGTGTGTGTGTGTATATGTGTGTGTGTATGTGTGTGTGTGTGTGTATATGTGTGTGTGTATGTGTGTGTAATGAGTGTGTGTGTATGTACTCACCTATTTGTACTCACCTATTTGTGGTTGCAGGGGTCGAGTCCTAGCTCCTGGCCCCGCCTCTTCACACGGTTGCTACTAGGTCCTCTCTCTCCCTGCTCCATGAGCTTTATCAAACCTCGTCTTAAAACTGTGTATGGTTCCTGCCTCCACTACGTCATTTTCTAGGCTATTCCACTGCCTTACAACTCTATGACTGAAGAAATACTTCCTACTATCTCTCTGACTCATTTGTGTCTTCAACTTCCAATTGTGGCCTCTTGTTTCTGTGTCCCCTCCCTGGAACATCCTGTCTTTGTCCACCTTGTCTTTTTCCACGCAGTATTTTATATGTCGTTATCATGTCTCCCCTGACCCTCCTGTCCTCCAGTGTGGTCAGGCCGATTTCCCCCTTAATCTTTCCTCATAGGACATTCCCCTTAGCTCTGGAACTAACCTTGTCGCAAACCTTTGTACTTTCTCTAGTTTCTTGACGTGCTTTATCAAGTGCGGGTTCCAAACAGGTTTCTGCATACTCCAGTATGGGCCTGACATACACGGTGTACAGTGTCTTGAATGATTCCTTACTAAGGTATCGGAATGCTGTTCTCAGTTTGCCAGGCGCCCATATGCTGCAAACAGTTATCTGATTGATGTGTGCTTCCGGAGACATGCTCGGTGTTTATACTCACCCCAAGATCTTTCTCCTTGAGTGAGGTTTGCAGTCTTTGGCCACCTAGCCTATACTCTGTCTGTGGTCTTCTGTGCCCCTCCCCCATCTTCATGACTTTGCATTTGGCAGGATTAAATTCGAGAAGGGCCATTTGCTGGACCAGGTGTCCAGTCTGTCCAGGTCTCTTTGAAGTCCTGCCTGGTCCTCATCAGATTTAATTCTCCTCATTAACTTCACATCATCTGCAAACAGGGACACTTCTGAGTCTAACCCTTCCGTCATGTCGTGGGTGTGGGGTGTGGTGTGTGTGTGTGTGTGTGTGTGTGTGTGTTAGTTTTCCATTTTGTCCTAGGCACATGTCGATTAGACACTAGGCCTGTTGTTAGTTACCATTTTGTCCTAGGCACATGTCGATTAGACACTAGGCCTGTTGTGTGTGTGTAGGTGTGTGTGTGTGTGTTGTGTTAGTTACCATTTTGTCCTAGGCACATGTCGATTAGACACTAGGCCTGTTGTAGGTGTGTGTGTGTGTGTGTGTGTGTGCACGCGCGCGCGTGTGTGTGTGTGTGTGTGTGTGTGTGTGTGTGTGAGTGTGCATTGTGTGTGTGCGTGTGTGCGCGCGCGCGCGCGCGTGTGCGTGCGTGTGTGTGTGTGTGTGTGTGTGTGTGTCTGTTAGTTACCATTTTGTCCTAGGCACATGTCGATTAGACACTAGGCCTGTTGTATATGAGCACGTGTGTGTGTGTGTGTGTGTGTGTGTGTGTGTATGTGTGTGTGTGTGTGTGTGTGTATGTGGTGTGTATGTGTGAGTGTGCGTGTGTGTGTGCGTGTGTGCGCGCGCGTGTGTGTGTGTGTGTGTGTGTGTGTGTGTCTGTCTGTCTGTTAGTTACCATTTTGTCCTAGGCACATGTCGATTAGACACTAGGCCTGTTCTATATGAGCACGTGTGTGTGTGTGTGTGTGTGTGTGTGTGTGTGTGTGTGTGTGTGTGTGAGGGGGAGCAGGCAGCATAACGCATTTATTCCTGAATGATTACTTTGGTACATTCGCCTTTATGTTCAGACAGTGTAAAATGAAGGGTAAGATTCAGAGGTATTGTATGAATGCTTAGTGAGGTGTTGTAAAAATGCTTAAGTGTTGTATTAATACTTAGTGATGTGTTGTATGAATGATTAGTGAGCTGTTGCATCAATGCTTAGTGAGGTGTTGTATCAGTGCTTAGTGAGGTGTTGTATCAATACTTAGTGAGGTGTTGTATCAATGCTTAGTGAGGTGTTGTATCAGTGCTTAGTGAGGTGTTGTATCAATACTTAGTGAGGTGTTGTATCAATGCTTAGTGAGGTGTTGTATCAGTGCTTAGTGAGGTGTTGTATCAATGCTTAGTGAGGTGTTGTATCAATGCTTAGTGAGGTGTTGTATCAGTGCTTAGTGAGGTGTTGTATCAGTGCTTAGTGAGGTGTTGTATCAGTGCTTAGTGAGGTGTGTATCAATGCTTAGTGAGGTGTTGTATCAATGCTTAGTGAGGTGTTGTATCAATGCTTAGTGAGGTGTTGTATCAGTACTTAGTGAGGTGTTGTATCAATGCTTAGTGAGGTGTTGTATCAATGCTTAGTGAGGTGTTGTATCAATGCTTAGTGAGGTGTTGTATCAGTGCTTAGTGAGGTGTTGTATCAATACTTAGGTGTTGTATCAGTGCTTAGTGAGGTGTTGTATCAATGCTTAGTGAGGTGTTGTATCAGTGCTTAGTGAGGTGTTGTATGAATGGTTAGTGAGGTGTTGTATCAGTGCTTAGTGAGGTGTTGTATCAGTGCTTAGTGAGGTGTTGTATTAGTGCTTAGTGAGGTGTTGTATCAGTGCTTAGTGAGGTGTTGTATGAATGCTTAGTGAGGTGTTGTATCAGTGCTTAGTGAGGTGTTGTATTAGTGCTTAGTGAGGTGTTGTATCAATGCTTAGTGAGGTGTTGTATCAGTGCTTAGTGAGGTGTTGTATCAAGAGTGGCTGAACACTTGCAACTTGTACTACTCTGGTAATCAAGGGTCTGGTGGAGTGCACTTATGTTTGATAGTGTAATGGTGGGAACAATGTGTGTGTGTGTGTGTGTGTGTGTGTGTGTGTGTGTGTGTGTGTGTGCGCGTGCGTGCGTGCGTGTGTTTTCTGGTGGAGAAAGGCGTTGAGTAGTTGTGATGGTGGTGGTACTGGATGTTGTAGTGGGAAGAATGTGGTGACACTGGGAGGTCGTGGTGGTGGTATTGACACTGGGGAACGTGGTGGTGGTGGTAGTGACACTGGGGGTCGTGGTGGTTGAGGTAGTAGTGATACTGAAGGGTCGTGGGGATGGTAGTGACACTGGGGGGTCGTGGTGGTTGAGGTGGTAGTGACACTGGGGGGCGTGGTGGTTGAGTTAGTGATACTGGGGGATCGTGGGGGTGGTAGTGACAGTGGGGGTCGTGGGGGGTGGTACTGACACTGGGGGTCGTGGTGGTTGAGGTGGTAGTGACGCTGGGGATCGTGGTGGTAGTGACACTGGGGGTCGTGGTGGTTGAGGTGGAAGTGACACTGGGGGTCGTAGTGGTAGTGACACTGGGGGGGTCGTAGTGGTGGGTCGTGGTGGAAGTAAGAGGTGGTGGTGGGTCATCACAGTGTGTGTTTTCCTGCCTCAGTTTAACCTTTAGCTTCCTGGTACAGTGGTGCAGTTAATGCACCTACAGTATCCCCCACACTGACCGTGGGAGAATGTTGAACCTTCACTACGTGAAGCAGTCACGACACTGCTGTGTTGAACCTTCTCCACCACGTGAAGCAGCCATTACACTGCTGTGTTGAACCTTCTCCACGTGAAGCAGCCATGACACTGCTGTGTTGAACCTTCTCCACGTGAAGCAGCCATGACACTGCTGCGTTGAACCTCCACCACGTGAAGCAGCCATTACACTGCTGTGTTGAACCTTCTCCACGTGAAGCAGCCACGACACTGCTGTGTTGAACCTTCTCCATCACGTGAAGCAGCCATGACACTGCTGTGTTGAACCTTCTCCACATAGCTACACACCTTGAAGACATCGGTAATAGGAAGACATCCACACAGAGCAGTTAACACACTCCTTGTATACAAGAAGACAGACAGCACCTAGCTATATAGGTGAACAATTTCCACAGTGTGATTGAGGACACAGTAAGGGGCCAGTAGACCCTCTAGATAAAACATGAGTGTTTCTTCGAAACAATTAAACACGCGTTCAGGATATGGATACAGCTCTGGCCTCAGATGAGTGCTTAATAATCAGAACTCATATGAACATTAAGCAGGAAAAAGATTGGTGCAAAGACGGTATTACCACCCAGGAGTCCCAAAGACCTGTTATCCTGGGTGTAAAGGGAGCAAAGCAAACACAGAAGAAAAACTTTTGACTTATATTATCCTTCACCAGTTTAGAAAAGAAGTATATACACTATGTACAACAATAGGTATTAGTGCACTCCACGGTAAGCAAGGCAGGATAGAAGCCACTAGAGAGCAGACTGTGCTTCAACCAGCTCTAGAATGGGAATGACAAGGGCAGACGGGTGAGTGGTACCCACATCACCTCTGGGATTGCCAAAACCATCTTCTCATTGGCTGGAACCTGGGTACTGATTGAACGACAGGGCCCCATCGTCAACCCTTAGCCCCTGGTTCGCTGGTTGGGCGAGATAGCCTGTTAATGAGGGTGTGTACATGTGCCGAATAAAGGTTACGTACTCTTTGCATGCCACACCCCCACCCCGAGAGGGCTTAGGATTAGGCTCCCACCTCACAGTGGTAACCGTGCAGCCATGGCACCAAATAATGGGACCACATTTCCTCTCAACCATCCAACTCTTAGATAGAGCTCAGTTTTATTCATGACAAAAAGCCAAACCCTAAACTCAGAGCGAGACAGCAGTCAGGCTAACATAGGTCCAAGACACGGGCGGACGGTAGCCCACGTCCCCTCGCTAAAAAAAAAAAAAAAAAAAAAAAAACCACACCAGGGGTTAAAAAAAAAGGAGCTGGAAGGTGTTACCACAGGTAACCTAACATCCTAACCTAATATATAATTATAATTATATAGAGTAACATTGTTAGACTCTAGATAAAGAGTCTGCCAACTTATTTTCTTCGACGGCAATGTGTAATATTCTGAGAGAGTAGGGTTGCAGTCGCAGACTCCATCTCATGAGCCTCGTATTGTGGTTCTTCATGACTTGGAGATATACTAGAGGGTTGTGATCACTGTAGACAGTGATCACCTGCGAAGTCTGGCCCACGTAAGCATCAAAGTGCTCCAAAGCCAGTACCAGCGCGAGGGCTTCTTTTTCAATGGTAGAGTAAGCCCTCTGATGCGGCTGGAACTTGGCAGCGAAGAAGGCTACAGGCTGCAACTCCTCGTACCCCTTTTGCAACAGTACTGCCCCAACCCCAGACTCGCAAGCATCAACCTGTAATGAGAAAGGTTTGGAGAAGTCTGGAGACAAAAGAATGGGTGCAGTACACAATCTTTTTGCTTTATCAAAAGCACCTTGACAATCTGGGGTCCAATTAAAGGGAACTTTGTGATTGGTAAGGGAGGTAAGAGGCGCTACAATATCCGAAAAATTCTTATAGAATCTTCCGTAAAATCCTGTCATGCCTAGAAAACGTTGAAGAGATTTCCCATCATGTGGAACTGGATAATCTTTAATGGCAAGAACTTCAGCAAATTTAGGAGCAACTTTACCACTACCTACTTCATGGCTTAGAAAAGTAAGTGGCCTGGCCAAAGGAAGACTTAGATAAATTAACAGTTAAATGGGAACTGTGTAAGGTCTCAAAGAGAGCCTCAAGTCTAAATAGGTGTTGATCCCAAGTATCAGACACCACAACAATATCATCCAGGTACGCTGCCGTGCCTTCCAAGTCCTTTAATAGCCTGATGGATAAGTTTCTGGAATGAAGAGGGGGAGTTTTTCATTCCGAAGGGGGCAACTGTATATTGATAATGACCTGGAATTACGAAGGCAGAGATTTCCTTCGCCTTATCCGTCAAAGGTACCTGATAGTAACCTTTAAGGAGATCTAACTTAGACACAAAAGTAGCCTTACCCACAAAATCGATTACGTCATCCAGACGAGGAAGAGGGTAAGCATCTGTGATTGTGATCTCATTCACCTTAAGGTAGTCTGTACGCATACGAAAACCTCCATCAGCTTTTTAACAAGTATGCATGGTGAAGCCCATGGACTAGATGACTCCTCCACTAACCCATGCTCTAACATAAATTCTACCTCCTGCTGAAGTAGCTTCTGCTTTTCAGGATTAGCTCTGTAGGGGGAGGTTTTAATAGGTTTAGAGTTTCCCCCATCTACGTCATGATAACCTAAAGTACATTTTTTTCGGCACATCCGAAAAAATATCAGGGTATGCCTGTAGAAGCGCAGTTAAACTTGTTGCTTTAGTTTCAGATAGCCCTACCATTAAAGGGCTAGAGTCCTTGAGGAGGACAGAGTTTGGAAGTTTGACATTAATTTCAGAAATAGAGTGCAAAGAGTCAGAGTCGTCCTCAGAGGAAGAGGATAGAGTAATTACTGGGACTATCTGGTGTATGAAAAGATTTTAATTGATTATTGTGGTAAGTTTTAGTTTTTGAGGCCTTATCAAGGGAGATACCACATAATTTACATCAGATAATTTACTTACAATATGCATAGGTCCAATAAATCTAGCTTTCAAGGCGTGGCCAGGTATAGGTTCCTACACCAACACCTTGTCTCTTGGATGCTTGGAGCTGCCTTTAGGTTAGCCTCGGCTAACGGACGTGCCACCTGCAACCTTGAAGACGGGTTGTAGAGTGTTGAGCTAACGTCTTCTCCCATCCATCCTCCTTTGAGCACCCGAAGAGGACCTCGTACATTGTGCCCAAAGATCAGCTCAAGCGGACTATACCCGGTAGACTCCTGCACAGTTTCTCTTATTGAAAACAGCAACAAAGGTAGTGATTCATCCCAGTCTGTAGGAAAATGCATACAAAAAGTTCTCATCATGGTTTTTAACGTCTGATGGAATCTTTCCAAGGCGCCTTGGGACTGAGGATGATAGGCAGTGGATAAGTTGTGGATTATCCCTAACCTAGTTAATGCTTCCCTAAATGCTTTGGCAGTGAAGTTAGTACCTTGATCACTTTGAATAGTTTTAGAAATGCCAAAGCAAGAAATAAATCTGGTTAAAGCTTTGAGAATAGCTTTAGTATTAATACTGTGCATGGGAATTGCTTCAGGGTATCTAGTTACTCTATCCATAATGGTAAATAAGTACTGATTTCCAGACTTTGACCTAGGTAGTGGACCTGCGCAATTTATAATTAAATCTGCAAAAGGTTCTCCATTAACAGGTATAGGTTGGAGAGGTGCAGGTTTAATGGAATGTCCAGGTTTCCCTACTTGCTGACATTCTCGGCAACACCGGATGTAATTCTCACATCTGCCCTACTTTTGCCAATAGAATTCTTTGTGATTAAATAATGTTTAGTAATTCTTAGTGACCTCCTAATGAAGTATTTGAGCTAATCAATATTTGAGGTCTAAACTTGTTGGAACACTACTACCTGTCTGACAGTGCCGCCCCTATCCTCTTTACAAGTCTCAGTGCAGATCAAATAGTCGTTTTTAAGTTTATACTTGACCGATAGTCCAAAAAGGATTTAACCCATGGCTGCTAAAGCGAATTCAAAGAGGGTCCTTTCGCTGTCTTCCTGGAAGGTACACTCCCTCGGCCATGGGAAAACAGAGATATATGGAATTCCTGCTACCCTGGGAATAGGAGAGCTTGATCATGGGTTCTTGTTCACTCTGATCTACGAGGCCCCGGCCATTTTCCCTCGTAAAACAAATTGGCTTATTCCGAGATCGGAGTTCCGTCCAAGGATAAGTAAGCATTCTCCCAGACACCCTTGGGATGTGCCGAGTTCATGGCCAACACCGGAAAGAATTATCATTAGGGTTCATGACATAACTACAGGTGGTAAGTTTTTACCCAGTAATAACATGGCTCATTTCATGGGATCCCATGGATACACCCACAGTCAAGTATCCAGTGTATTTGCACTGACATAAATCTACCAAGGGTCAAAGTATACTCCTCCCAAAAGCTTCCAAATAACAGGAATTCAATGGGGTTCTTATGAAATGGTAATATTTCCCTCTCTTATAAGTGAGCAAATATCTCCAGTATCTCATAAAGGTTCTATCAGGTTTTTTTTGAGTCTTCCTGAAGGGAATACGACTCTGACAGTATTAAAGGGCGGCCATACCCTTTCTCTTACTTCTTTAAGAGGCATGTTACTAGGGATATTATAGATTTTCCCAATAGGTTGGGGTTTGTAGGGGCAGTTGGAACAGATGTAACCTACTTTGTTACAGAGGAAGCAGACGACAGGTTTGCCCTTAACTCCCTGCTAATGTTGCAACTGGTGTCGCTCTGGCTGGTGTCTCTCTGGATACTGTTGTCGAGTTACACCATGTTGAGTGGTTTGTCTCTCACCAGGTGGACCATAAGTTGAGAAGCGTGGCTCACCAGGTGACTTAGTTGGCTGACGTAGACGTTTTCCCTCCGGCTGGCACTTCACCCTCCAAGGTTGACGATCTCTGCTCATGCCAGGCTGTTGAAAAGAGAGATGGGACCGCTCGGACAAGGAGCGGTTAGTTTCAAAGGTATCAGCCAACCTGGCTGCCTCCAATGCAGTGGTTAAGTCACGATCCTGCAGAAAGACTAACCTCTGGTCCCACAGACTCCAGTAGGTTGTCAATCAAAATAAGCTGCACAAGATCATCGAAGGTAGCAACACCACTTGCTTTATACCAGCTGGTAAAAGCTTTGGTCTGCTGTCGCACAAAATCATCCAGGGACTGACCAAGCTGTCGTCTGCCTAACTTAAAGATCTTTCTGTATTTAGCTGGGATACATGTATATTCTCCCAAAACTGTGGTCTTCACTACTTTATAATCGGAAAAATCAGTGTCATTTAACACTGATGTAAATTCCTGTGCCTTACCAAACAATGCTGTGTGAACCAACGACGCCCAATGTTATTCCGGCCACCTCAAGGCTCGAGCCTGATTTTCGAAAGCTTCGAAAAATTGTTCTGGTTCGGCCTTATTGAAGCGGGGAACAAGCTGTACTGCTTTCTGTAAACTAAAGTCATTTACAAGTTGCGAAAACTGCCCTCTTTCTTTTTCCCTATCAAACTCTTCCTTGGCAAATGCCCTCTGTTCCCTAGTCTGCTCAAGATTGATTTTCGCCAACTCAAGTGCCAACGCCGCTGATTTGCCTTGAGACAACCCTGTTGCACTAGACTGACGATTTTGCTCCATTGATGTATCGTCTTCCTCCTGCGAGAACATCGGAGTTTTATTCCTGGCTCCCGTAGAGGGAGAAGTCTGATGTGTCATTTTCTCTTCCCGAAGTTTGTCGGTGATCAGTGAACACAGTTGCGCAGCTGTGAGAGAGCGTTCGTAATTAATGCCAATGGAACGAGCAATTTGTCAACAACGCTGTAGGGACAATTTAGGCAAGTTAAATAAAGTACATGCCGACACCAGACGTCTGACTCGTCCAGGTGGCATACCCCAATGTATAAGTTATTTGCTATGCACAGTACGATTGCAGAATACCCCAACGTAACACGTTATTTGCAGAACACGCTTAGCTATGCACAGTACGATTGCAGAATACGCACATACGCTTACAAGGTGGATACACAATAGCAAAGCTGACTGCAAAATCTTCACACAAGATTGACCGTAGCGAAGCGAGCACACCGAACAAGCTAGTAGCGAGCTGTTGAACGATCATACAATAGCAAGGCTAACCATAGCAAGGCAATTGACACGCAAAGTTTGTAAAGCGTTGACAAAGCTAATGCAATGCCAGACAGCAAGCTACACAATGTTCCTGCTCCCAGCGTCACCCTAGGCTCAACCCGTGCTCTAAGTCCAGCTCCAGCTCTCGGACAGGCTACCCATATTACAACCCAGGAGTCCCAAAGGCCTGTTATCCTGGGTGTAAAGGGAGCAAAATAAACACAGCAGAAAAACTTTTGACTTATATTATCCTTCACCAATTTAGAACAGAAGTATGTACACTATATACACTATGTACAACAATAGGTATTAGTGCACTCCACGGTAAGCAAGGCAGAATAGAAGCCACTAGAGAGCAGACCGTGCTTCAACCAGGTCTAGAATGGGAATGACAAGGGCAGACGGGTGAGTGGTACCCACATCACCTTTGCGATTGCCAAAACCATCTTCTCATTGGCTGGAACCTGGGTACTGATTGAACGACGGGGCCCCATCGTCAACCCTTAGCCCCTGGTTCACTGGTTGGGGGAGATAGCCTGTCAATGAGGGTGTGTACATGCGCCGAATAAAGGTTACGTACTCTTTGCATGCCATAGACGGCATATTCCTGGACTGTATTGGAGGCCTTTGTCATGTTACTACTTGGAAGGTGGGATATGATGACAACGTTCAAAATACTGAGAAGACTTGACAAGGTGAAAATGTTTTAAGAGATATAAAACAAGAACACTAGGGTACAGCTGGAAGTTGAAAACTCAGACGAGTCATAGGAATGTTAGGAAGTATTTTTCAGCCTTAGAGCTTCCAGGAAGTAGAATAATTTGGAGAGTGTAGTGGTAGAGGCTGGATCTGTACATAACTTTAAGAAGAGGTACGATAAGGCTCTTGAAGCCGGGAGAGAGTGGACCTAGTGGGGATCAGCGAAGAGGCGGGGTTAAGAGCTGTGACCTGATCCCTGGAACCACATATAGGCGAATACACATTCACACGTGTTACCAGTTGACAACTGGTAATAAACTCAAGTGCTTTTGATAACCTGTCACTAACAAACACACATTCAAGACTGTCCTTTTTATCCCATCACTGCAGTTGTAGGCAGCTTTACGGCCAAATGTTGATGGTTATTCTTACTGCAAACCTCACAGCACTACCACCGCTGTCAGACAAACACCACCACCATCAGTCAGAGAGAGCCTCCTAGCCTGTCCTCCCCGACCCTCTGCAGGAAAGGGGACAAGAGGGCCATTTTATTGGCAATTAGACGAAGCAAGGTACGTGCTTGGCCATTTACGAGCGGGGCCCCGGCAGTGACGATCATGGCTGCTCAAGACGAATGGTCCTTTATGGCAGCCAGTTGTTATGGTGAGGTGATATTATTGGTCTTTGATGTGACCTGACCCTCTTTCCCCCACGTCTCACGCCTCTTACACTGTAAACACCTTACTGTTTGATAACACTATTATTATTTTATAGCCTCAACACTATATATATATATATATATATATATATATATATATATATATATATATATATATATATATATATATATATATATATATATATAAAAGATTTAAGAGATAAATTGTTGATATAAAGGTGGCATATACGGTACATGTTGTTACGTGTGTATCACCGATTATAAGGCGAAAATCTCATCCAGCTCCTCAGATTTTTCACTGACTAGAAAATGAGCCATAGGTAACGGTCACGTAAGAAAAGAATAAATCCGCATCATAATGTCATGGTACATGAGGCTTCTGCTAGAATGAGTGAGTTGGTTACCCGTCACCATGAAAAGGTATCACTTGACCTCCAGTGATCTGACCCTGGAGAGTTTCATCAGTTAATTTTGACTCCCACCATGTTGCCGAGTCGAGCACTGACTTGAGCTCAAAATAAAGTGGTTAAATTGTCCTTCAAACAAAATGTTTGAAAGTGAAGCTAAGGGATTTGATTCGACTGGACGCCTCTTTCACTCTGTATGTAAACATAAGCTTGCAGTTATCGAAATTTATAAATGATCTGGAAGTAGTACTGTGTTACTTTCGGATCGTGTTTCGTGGATATTTAAGCATATGTTCTCAGTTTGGCCACAAGGGCAACATTTTACGTTAGTCTCAGTATAATATACAACACCGAGAAGTTGATGAATAAGACATGTGCCATACCTGTATGTCTTCATTATGATGACTCTGCCCCAACCAGTGGTTGTCAGTTCAGTATGTGGATTAAACGGGGACAGTTGAAGATGAGATAATCATCTCCTCAGCCTTAAAGGTGTTGAAACTAGAGACAGTAGACGATGAGGTAATCAGTCTCTCAGTCTAGAAAAAGATTCACCACCAGAGCCTTGATGATCGTGTCTTAATTTATCCTAAGGAACAAGAACTGAGAATATACACAAATAACCCGCACATAAAAGAGAGAAGCTTACGACGACGTTTCGGTCCGACTAAGACCATTGACAAAGTCACACTAACCAGAGGTGGAGCAGGACGGCTATATATAGGCAGGAAGAGGTGGTGGTAGTAGTAGTAGTAGTAGTAGTAGTAATACAAGAATTGTATATAATACCGACAAGATGAAATTAAGACACATGCACAACACCCGGGCATCCCCATCGTAGACGTTTCGCCATCCAGCCAGCCACTGGATGGCGAAACGTCCACAACAAAGACAACCAGACGCCGCACATGTGTCTTAATTTCATCAGTAGTTGTAGTAGTAGTAGAAGAAGAAGAGGTAGTAGTAGTGGTAGTGATAGAAGTGGGAAATAAGGAAGACGAGCCAGTCAAATACAAAGGAAGGGGAGCACTGCAAGAGAGCTAGATGCCCACAGAGGGAGAGCAAGCGCACAGAGGTGCGTGAAAGGGAAAGTGTATCGTTCCAGTCACGGTATTGTGCCTTTTTTGTTATTAACTGAGAATATAAACCGTAATCTGACCATTGGATAGAGTAAAAGAGCAATGTGAGAAACCTGGGAGTAACTATGCAGGAACGAACATTAACACACCTTTTTTTTTTTTTTTACACAAACCCAACAGTTATTTCAATTTCGAGGAAAATGATGAGCTAGATGTGAAGAGACACCAAAACAAGGATCAAGCCAATGATGATACTCTTCAAGGTACATTATTTAACAGCCCCATTTATGGCTATTGGGCTAAAATTGAGTCTCGGTATTGGTACTGCACAATTTTTTGATAATCTAATCAGTAGTTCAGATATTTCTCACCACCAGCATCTATTCAAATTTGTGTGTTTGGAAGCGACCTAAAATAAATATATTCGAATTTGCTAGTAAAAAAATATTTGAGGGGATTGGTTCCAAAAATCTGCACTCTGATAACTGCCGTTACAAGAGCGCGGGGCTGAAATTAGATGCTCTGAGTCAGTGATTCTCAACCAGGGGTAAATTTACCCCTTGGGGGTAAAAAATTACATGGCAAGGGGTAAATATTTGATGTACCTGATAATTGAATAATCATTAAATTTCATTTTGTAAAATGTATGTGAGAGAGAGAGAGAGGAGAGAGAGAGAGAGAGAGAGAAGAGAGAGAGAGAGAATGCTAAGAATGTGTGTTTTTGTTTGGTTTTATTTTTTGTGATAAAAATGGACTGGATAATTATTTCTTTAGAAAAAAAATGTTTTTTTGCTTATTTGGTGATACGAATGTATATTGCTATTTTTGCGCAAAACTTGAATAATTTTTTGTTTTGACCTTTTTTTTCTGTCCCTTTATGATGCCGATAAATTTTTTGTATGGAAGTAAGGGAGTAAATGGAGAAATACATCAAGGGGGAGTTAATGATGGAGGAAAAGTTGAGAATCCCAGCACTAAATAAATGAGATGGTCAGTAAGACACAGTAGGCTTGTGCAGTCGCCTGAAGAAGCCTACTTGCAGGCGAAACGTTTCAGAATAAAGATATCTAACTGTTGCACATGTGTCTTATTAACTTGTCAGTATTGTATACCATTATCTTCACGTGTAAATAAGACACAAAATGAGTTATGACATTTTTGTGTAAAAATGTTTGGTCTACCAGGGATTATGTCGGTTCATTAATTGATAGTCCCTGGTGGGCGAAACGTCTTCATTATAAAATGCCATGACCTGTATTGTCTTATTTTTGTACTGTCAACATTATCAGCTTATATGGTGCAAAATACCTGCAGCGAGTTTGGAATCCAAGGCATTTCACCAGCATTAAGCATTTGAACAGTGTCTTGACAATTTTTTGCAAACCAGACTTGATCAGCTAGGCTGTGGTGCATACGTTGGACTACGTGGAGCGAGTACCAACAACGTGAGTGACCAAGCAGTCAATCAGGAAGCCTAGTGTGAACCCGGGCAACGAGGGGAGTTCGCCTATATTTCAGAGCCCGGTCCTGTCTCAGGTACATGCCTCTATTTCCCTAGAATGCGACCCACGACAGTCTGCTAATACCCAAGTATCTACTTACTGCTAAGTGAACAGGGGCAGCAGGTGTAAAATGTACTCCATATCTCCATCCGTCTAGTATTGAACCCGGGTAGTTGGGTTGCAAGCTGAAGGCTCTGCCACTGACCCTCTGGTGTTGTACTGACAGTTTAATGTAATGGAACTAAAGTGGTAATGGGAGGGAGCGAGAAAGACAGTGGGGACAAATGAAGGGAGAAGTGTGGTAAAAAGGGAAGCAGGAAGGGAAGAAAGGTCATGGGAAGGGTAATGAAAAGGTCATAAAGTGTGGGGGAATAAAAGAGAATGTCAGGGGTGGAAGATAGGGTAATAATGTAAGGTTATTGTAGTGGAGAAGGAAGAAGACAGAGGCGATATACCAGTCGATCCTCAAAACAATACAGTATTTCATTGTTGTGAAGACTGTCAAATGGATGACTGTTTAATAGCCTAGCCGCTCATCTTCCACTCAGCGAAAGCGAGAGGAACACAAGGAGGGACATCATTGAACCAACACAACTAGTCACTCCACAGTTCAACTCGTACCCTCATCGGAAGAGGAACTTTAAGTAAACTGTACGTATCTTAAAGAGAAAGAGGAAGAATAGGGAGAAGAAAAGGAGGGATTGAGGCAGTGGTGATGGTTCAACAAGTCTTAAGTGAATATTGTGCTCAGTGGATCCCCCGTTTTCTGTTGGCATGTCCGAACTTTTCATCTCCTTTATCTAGCGTTTCGTTTATTTCCGTTATGGTTGGTTATAATTGCTTATTTACACTATATTAATAGAGGACAACCTAGCCTACTCTATCCTAAATAACGTAAATTCATGTATTATTTACAACTCAAGTTTGTGAAAAATTCATAGAATTTGCGAGGCTGGGTTGTTGCAGCAGAGGGAGTGGATGCTGCTTAATAATCGCTCATTGTTGCCGACAGATGGAGGAAATAAAGAGGATAATAAAAGCGGAAAGAGCAAATTCAAATGATTACTTTAGAAGCAAAAGTCGGGAGGAGGGGAAATGAGAACAAGGACGCAAAGTTGAAGTGAAATTCAGGGGAGTTAAAATAAGGAAGTAACTGTACAGGTATAGAACCAACCATCACAGGAAATGGAGAGGGCGATTCTGGGGAGAGCAGTGGTCGATGTGATGGACGGTAGACTGCTGCTAGTGATGCTGGGTTGTTGCTGTTAGTGCTGCTGATAGTGTTACTGCTGATGTTTCTGCTAATGTTACTGCTAGTGCTACTGCTGGTGTTGCTGCTAATGATACTGTTAGTGTTGCTGCCGGTGTCGATGCTGGTGCTGTTGATAGTGTTACTGCTGGTATTGCTAGTGTTGCCGCTGGTGTTGCTAATAGTGCTAATGCGGTGCTGCTGATATTGTGCGAACAGTACTGGTGCTGATAATACAGCGGGTTTGTCAGATTTAGAACCAAGCATTCACTCTCTCTCTCTCTTCTCTCTCTCTCTCTCTCTCTCTCTCTCTCTCTCTCTCTCTCTCTCCATAAATGGAGGGGATGTTTCCTCTTTAGATACGCTGACACAACCCATGACATAGCCCAGGACAGCCCATGACACGAAACGAATTAATGATGTGGAAACAAAATGTTTAAGATATTTGGCCTAGTACTACTTGGTGTAAATTTATATAAGTGAAATGTTACCGACGTTAGCAAGTTGATAGTGATTGTGCAAATATCATAATGTTAGAAATGGAAAATGCTTAAAGCGCCGACCAAAAAAAGAAACAAAAAAAAAAAAAGAATGGTTCTAGTGATTTGTAAATTAAATAAAGCAAAATTGCTGCTGTTAATGGAACATTATCTTGGTGAGTTTCAGGGAGACTTTCTTAAATTCGCAAAGAAAGAAAAAAGCCTTGAGAGGTCAGTCTCCCACAAAACTGGTGAATGGTTTGTCAGGTTGTTCACACTTTTCTACTGGTCTGGATATTTTTTCAAGAAAACGTTTCGCCCCCAATTGGAGGCGAAACATTACAAAACTTACCTAACATTATTATAACAAACGCAATTTAATTTAAAATTAGCCTAATCCAACTAAATATATTTTAGATAAGTTTACAGTAATTTAATAATAAACACAATGAAATATATTTTTTTTTCGTTAGGTTAAGGATGATTTTTGCGATATTATTGCATGACCTCCCAGAAGTGCCTGAAGTCATGACAGCAACAACCAGAACATATGTATTCCACCAATGTGTTTGCTGTCAGTGATTTTTCGCCAAAGTGTATGATACCACTCACCGATCCTCTCTATCATATGAAATACAATGAAAAGTAGTATATTGACTTAATCAAGTTCTAGAATATAGTGTAATACTTGCTGTGAGTGGACATGGTGTGCATGGTGAGTGGACACGGTGTGCATGGTGAGTGGACATGGTGGCAGGGTGAGTGACACGGTGTGCATGGTGATGGACACGGTGTGCATGGTGATGGACACGGTGTGCATGGTGAGTGGAAAACGGTTGCATGGTGATGGACACGGTTGCATGGTGAGTGGACACGGTGTGCATGGTGAGTGGACACGGTGTGCATGGTGAGGGGGACACGGTGTGCATGGTGAGTGGACATGGTGTGCATGGTGAGTGGACACGGTGTGCATGGTGAGTGGACACGGTGTGCATGGTGAGTGGACACGGTGTGCATGGTGAGTGGACACGGTGTGCATGGTGAGTGGACACGGTGTGCATGGTGAGTGGACACGGTGTGCATGGGTGATGGACACGGTGGGGCATGGTGAGTGGACACGGTGCGCATGGTGAGTGGACACGGTGTGTATGGTGAGTGGACACGGTGTGCATGGTGATTGGACACGGTGTGCATGGTGATTGGACACGGTGTGCATGGTGATTGGACACGGTGTGCATGGTGATTGGACACGGTGTGCATGGTGATTGGACACGGTGTGCATGGTGATTGGACACGGTGTGCATGGTGAGTGGACACGGTGTGCATGGTGAGTGGACACGGTGTGCATGGTGAGTGGACACGGTGTGCATGGTGAGTGGACACGGTGTGCATGGTGAGTGGACACGGTGCGCATGGTGAGTGGACACGGTGTGTATGGTGAGTGGACACGGTGTGCATGGTGATTGGACACGGTGTGCATGGTGATTGGACACGGTGTGCATGGTGATTGGACACGGTGTGCATGATGATTGGACACGGTGTGCATGGTGATTGGACACGGTGTGCATGGTGAGTGGACACGGTGTGCATGGTGAGTGGACATGGTTGTAATACGTGGTGAGTGGAGGCGGTGTAATACATGGTGAGTGGACATGGTACAATACAGGTATGCCGATGATGTTTTTGCAGTCTAAAAGGAGGCATGGGGACCGGCTGATACGCTTCCGTGGAAAATTGAACTGGTCTCTGTTCCGACATTAAATTTAAGGGAGAGTGGGAGGAGGAGGACTGATGATTTTTCCCGGACGTACTTGCAAGTGAGAGAGAATCCAGGATTAGAATTAAACGTTTGCTGAACACCTCCACTTTCTGTCGCTTATTTTCACTTCTTCAACCAGCATTTTGACCACAGTAAGGGAAGCATAGTGTCGGGACTGTTTCTTCTTGGCCCCTAAGACTCGGCAGCCTACAACACTAAACACAAACATTGCACCATCACTGTGCAACTCAGAAGTCTGGGACTAGGCTGTTAAGAATGATTTCTAAAAAAAGATCAAGCAGTGGTGCATACTAGTTACAATTCAATCGGTAACAAAAATAATAGTAAGGAATTCTGATAGTATTTGGAAAACGCAGTGCCTATTCACAACATTATTGTACTCAGTTGCCTTAACAAAAGAGTTAATTGAATCACCAGTGATTACCAAAAAAAGTTACCTCTGATGTTCTGGATGTTTGTCACCACGAAGTGACTACAGTTATTAGTACACGTAATTACCTGAGTAACTCGATACAAAAGATTTGTCAGCCAGGTACAAGACAGTTCAACGAGAGAGAGAGAGAGATTGAGAGAGAGAGAGAGAGAGAGAGAGAGAGAGAGACGGGAAAGCAGACAGGAGAGGACTGATGTTGAGAAGAACCACAGTATCTACTAACTAGATAAAAAAAAAAAGTGTTGTCAAGTGTCTGAGGTAGTGAGAGGATAAAAAAGTAATACATGAGAGAAGAAGCGGGTAAGCGTGTGTGTGTGTGTGTGTGTGTGTCAAATTCAGTGTAAATTCCCAACACGAGAAGACAGAGGCTTCAGCACCTCCACCATCCCTACCACTGCCATGGTCAAATAAAGACGGACTCACCTCTCTCTCTCTCTCACTCTCTCTCTCTCTCTCTCTCTCTCTCTCTCTCTCTCTCTCTCTCTCTCTCTCTTTCTCTCTCTCTCTCTCTCTCCTCTCTCTCTCCTCTCTCTCTCTCTCCTCTGTCCCTCCTGGAAGTAGCATGGAACCTCCAGCATCTCCCACACAAACATTCCCCTCCCCCAGGAGGGTGGATGTTCCAGGTGGTGACGCAGTAGTGTCCACCACACACACGCCACGCATACAAACTACACATTATTCTTCTTGCTTTTTACTCTCGTAAATAAAAGTATCCCGCTGTGTTGGGTGTCGTGCCGCGCGAGGTTACCTATCTGGCTGTCTACTAGATTTCTTCATAATGAGGCAGGCATCTCTCTCTCTCTCTCAGTATTTTATGAGGTATTAATTTAGGTATTTTCTGAGGTATTACTGTACGTATTTTATGAGGTATTACTGTACGTATTTAATGAGGTATTACTATAGGTATTTTATGAGGTATTATTGTAGGTATTTTATGAGATATTACTGTAGGTATTTTGAGGTATTACTGTAGTTATGTAATGATGAATTACTGTAGGTATTTAATGAGGTATAACTGTGGGTATTTTATGAGGTATTACTGTAGTGTATTTAATGAGATATTACTGAAGGTATTTTTGTTTGGTTTTTTTATTTGAACTTTGATACTAAAGAAGGGCTGTTGGTCTTCCCGTTCTTTGGATTGAACTTGAACATCTCCCATTCCACAGCCTCCTACGGGTTTGGTGCTTTCCCATGAATACGATATACGAGTTATCCTCTGGCTGTCTTATCCTGGGTTGTGCTAGGCTGAATGAGTGAAGGGAACTGAGGGGATGTGATCAGAACATGCAAGATAACCCAGACACGATTGTAGTGGAATGTAGTGAGTGCAGCACTGAGTGAAGAAAAAAGTAACACTGGGTGAAGGAAGAAGTAACACTGGGTGAAGGAAGATGTAACACTGGGTGAAGGAAGATGTAACACTGGGTGAAGGAAGATGTAACACTGGGTGAAGAAGTAACATTGGGTGAAGAAGAAGTAACACTGGGTGAAGGAAGATGTAACACTGGGTGAAGAAGTAACATTGGGTGAAGGAAGATGTAACACTGGGTGAAGGAAGAAGTAACACTGGGTGAAGGAAGTAGTAACACTGGGTGAAGGAAAATGTAACACTGGGTGAAGGAAGAAGTAACACTGGGTGAAGGAAGTAGTAACACTGGGTGAAGGAAGATTAACACTGGGTGAAGGAAGATGTAACACTTGGTGAAGGAAGTAGTAACACTGGGTGAAGGAAGATGTAACACTGGGTGAAGGAAGTAACACTGGGTGAAGGAAGTAGTAACACTGGGTGAAGGAAGTAGTAACACTGGGTGAAGGAAGATGTAACACTGGGTGAAGGAAGTAGTAACACTAGGTGAAGGAAGTAGTAACACTAGGTGAAGGAAGATGTAACACTGGGTGAAGGAAGTAGTAACACTGGGTGAAGGAAGTAGTAACACTTGGTGAAGGAAGTAGTAACATTGGGTGAAGGAAGATGTAACACTGGTGAAGAAATAAACAATGGGTGAAGGAAGATGTAACACTGGGTGAAGGAAGATGAAACAATGGGTGAAGGAAGATGTAACACTGGGTGAAGGAAGTAGTAACACTGGGTGAAGGAAGATGCAACACTGGGTGAAGGAAGATGTAACACTGGGTGAAGGAAGATGTAACACTGGGCGAAGAAGTAGTAACACTTGGTGAAGGAAATGTAACATTGGGTGAAGGAAGATGTAACACTGGGTGAAGGAAGTAGTAACACTGGGTGAAGGAAGTAGTAACGCTGGGTGAAGGAAGTAACACTGGGTGAAGGAAGTAGTAGCACTGGGTGAAGGAAGTAGTAATACTGGGTGAAGGAAGATGCAACACTGGGTGAAGGAAGATGTAACACTGGGTGAAGGAAGATGTAACACTGGGTGAAGGAAGTAGTAACACTTGGTGAAGGAAGTAGTAACACTGGGTGAAGGAAGATGTAACACTGGGTGAAGGAAGATGTAACACTGGGTGAAGGAAGATGTAACACTGGGTGAAGGAAGTAGTAATACTGGGTGAAGGAAGATGCAACACTGGGTGAAGGAAGATGTAACACTGGGTGAAGGAAGATGTAACACTGGGTGAAGGAAGATGTAACACTTGGTGAAGGAAGATGTAACACTGGGTGAAGGAAGTAGTAACACTTGGTGAAGGAAGTAGTATCACTGGGTGAAGGAAGAATAACACTGGGTGAAGGAAGATGTAACGCTGGGTGAAGGAAGATGTAACACTGGGCGAAGGAAGTAGTAACACTGGGTGAAGGAAGATGTAACACTGGGTGAAGGAAGATGTAACACTTGGTGAAGGAAGTAGTAACACTGGGTGAAGGAAGTACTAACACTGGGTGAAGGAAAATGTAACACTGGGTGAAGGAAGATGTAACACTGGGTGAAGGAAGATGTAACACTGGGTGAAGGAAGTAGTAACACTGGGTGAAGGAAGTAGTAACACTGGGTGAAGGAAGTAGTAACACTGGGTGAAGGAAGATGTAACACTGGGTGAAGGAAGATGTAACACTGGGTGAAGGAAGATGTAACACTGGGTGAAGGAAGTAGTAACACTGGGTGAAGGAAGTAGTAACACTGGGTGAAGGAAGAAGTAACACTTGGTGAAGGAAGTAGTAACACTTGGTGAAGGAAGTAATAACACTTGGTGAAGGAAGATGTAACACTGGGTGAAGGAAGAAGTAACACTGAGTGAAGGAAGAAGTAACACTGGGTGAAGGAAGTAGTAACACTGGGTGAAGGAAGATGTAACACTGGGTGAAGGAAGATGTAACACTGGGTGAAGGAAGTAGTAACACTAGGTGAAGGAAGTAGTAACACTAGGTGAAGGAAGATGTAACACTGGGTGAAGGAAGTAGTAACACTGGGTGAAGGAAGAAGTAACACTGTGAGGAATGTAATGGAAGGAAGAAGTAACACTGGGTGAAGGAAGAAGTAACGCTGGGTGAAGGAAGATGTAACACTGGGTGAAGGAAGTAGTAACACTTGGTGAAGGAAGAAGTAACACTGGGTGAAGGAAGAAGTAACACTGGGTGAAGGAAGAAGTAACACTGGGTGAAGGAAGAAGTAACACTGGGTGAAGGAAGATGTAACACTGGGAAGGAAGTAAGTAACCTGGGAAGGAAGATGTAACACTGGGTGAAGGAAGTAGTAACACTTGGTGAAGGAAGTAGTAACACTTGGTGAAGGAAGATAGTAACACTGGGTGAAGGAAGATGTAACACTTGAAGGAAGAAGTTACACTGGGTGAAGAAGTAACACTGGGTGAAGAAGTAACACTGTGTGAAAGAAGTAACACTGGGTGAAGGAAGTAGTAACACTTGGTGAAGGAAGATGTAACACTGGGTGAAGGAAGTAGTAACACTTGGTGAAGGAAGTTGTAACTCTGGGTGAAGGAAGAAGTAACACTGGGTGAAGGAAGAAGGAACACTGGGTGAAGGAAGTAGTAACACTTGGTGAAGGAAGTACTAACTGGTGAAGGAAGAAGTAACACTGGGTGAAGGAAGATGTAACACTGGGTGAAGGAAGTAGTAACACTGGGTGAAGGAAGATGTAACACTGGGTGAAGGAAGTAGTAACACTGGTGAAGGAAGTAGTAACACTGGGTGAAGGAATAGTAACACTGGGTGAAGGAAGAGTAACACTGGGTGAAGGAAGATGTAACACTTGGAAGGAAGATTAACACTGGCGAAGAAGTAGTAACACTGGTGAAGGAAGTATGTAACACTGGGTGAAGGAAGAAGTAACACTGGTGAAGGAAGAGTAACACTGGTGAAGGAAGATGTAACACTTGGTGAAGGAAGTAGTAACACTGGGTGAAGGAAGAAGTAACGCTGGGTGAAGGAAGATGTAACACTGGGTGAAGGAAGTAGTAACACTTGGTGAAGGAAGTAGTAACACTTGGTGAAGGAAGATGTAACACTGGGTGAAGGAAGAAGTAACACTGGGTGAAGAAGTAACACTGGGTGAAGAAGTAACACTGTGTGAAAGAAGTAACACTGGGTGAAAGAAGTAACACTGGGTGAAGGAAGTAGTAGCACTTGGTGAAGGAAGATGTAACACTGGGTGAAGGAAGTAGTAACACTTGGTGAAGGAAGTAGTAACTCTGGGTGAAGGAAGAAGTAACACTGGGTGAAGGAAGAAGTAACACTGGGTGAAGGAAGATGTAACACTGGTGAAGGAAGTATAACTACTGGGTGAAGGAAGAAGTAACGCTGGGTGAAGGAAGATGTAACACTGGGTGAAGGAAGTAGTAACACTTGGTGAAGGAAGATGTAACACTGGGTGAAGGAAGAAGGAACACTGGGTGAAGAAGTAACACTGGGTGAAGAAGTAACACTGTGTGAAGAAGTAAGTAACACTGGGTGAAGGAAGAGTAACACTGGGTGAAGGAAGATGTAACACTGGGTGAAGGAAGTAGTAACACTTGGGTGAAGGAAGTAGTAACCTGGGTGAAGGAAGAAGTAGAACACTGGGTGAAGGAAGAAGTAACACTGGTGAAGGAAGAAGTAACACTGGGTGAAGGAAGATGTAACACTGTGAAGGAAGATGTAACACTGGGTGAAGAAGTTAACACTGGTGAAGAAGAGTAACACTGGTGAAGAGAAGTATAACACTGGGTGAAGGGAAGTAGTATCACTTGGTGAAGGAAGATGTAACACTGGTGAAGGAAGTAGTAACACTTGGTGAAGGAAGATGTAACACTGGGTGAAGGAAGAGTAACACTGGGTGAAGGAAGAAGAAACACTGGGTGAAGGAAGTAGTAACACTTGGTGAAGGAAGTAGTAACACTGGGTGAAGGAAGAAGTAACACTGGGTGAAGGAAGAGTAACACTGGTGAAGGAAGTAGTAACACTTGGTTGAAGGAAGATGTAACACTGGGTGAAGGAAGATGAACACTGGGTGAAGGAAGATAACACTGGGTGAAGAAGTATGTTAAATACACTGGGTGAAGGAAGAAGTAACACTGGTGAAGGAAGATGTAACACTGGGTGAAGAAGAAGAAACACTGGGAAGGAAGAGTAACACTTGGTGAAGGAAGATGTAACACTGGGTGAAGGAAGAAGTAACACTGGGTGAAGGAAGATGTAACACTGGGTGAAGGAAGTAGTAACACTTGGTGAAGGAAGAGTAACACTGGGTGAAGGAAGAAGTAACACTGGGTGAAGAAGTAACACTGGGTGAAGAAGTAACACTGTGTGAAAGAAGTAACACTGGGTGAAGGAAGTAATAACACTTGGTGAAGGAAGATGTAACACTGGGTGAAGGAAGTAGTAACACTTGGTGAAGGAAGTAGTAACACTGGGTGAAGGAAGATGTAACACTGGGTGAAGGAAGTAGTAACACTGGGTGAAGGAAGAAGTAACACTGGGTGACGGAAGAAGTAACACTGGGTGAAGGAAGATGTAACACTGGGTGAAGGAAGTAGTAACACTGGGTGAAGGAAGATGTAACACTGGGTGAAGGAAGTAGTAACACTGGGTGAAGGAAGATAGTAACACTGTGTGAAGGAAGTATGAACACTTGAAGGAATGTAACGCTGTGAAGGAAGTAACACTGGGTGAAGGAAGTAGTAACACTGGGTGAAGGAAGTAGTAAACATGGGTGAAGGAAGTATGCAACAGCTGGGAAGGAAGATGAACCGGTAAGGAAGATGTAACATGGGAGAAGCATTAAACGCTGGTGAAGGAAGATGTAACGCTAGGGCGAAGGAAGTATAAAGGTGAAGGAAGATTTGAATGAGGGAGGAAGATGTAACACTTCTGGGCCAATCAGATGAGCACCTGGTCGTAACGGATACGAATGGTAACACTGGTGAGGAAGTAGCTAACTCCTCCTAAGATATAAACTGCTTAGCAGAATGGCAAGTATAACTGGGTGAAGAAGAGTAACAACGGTAAGAAAATAACCTGCGTGCAGAAGAGGTAACCGGGTGAAGCTAAGCAGCTAACACTGCTTAAGGAAGAGAACATGGCGAAGGAAGATGAAAAGGAAGGAAGTGTACACTGGGGACAGGAAGATGACAAGGGTGAAGGCAAGAACAACAGATGACAGGCAGAAGCAAGCTGTAAGCAAGCTAGCAAGCTGGGGCAAGGACAGGAGTGTAATACAGGCGAAGGAGTAGTAACACTGAATGAGAGGAGTAGAACACGTGGGCATACAAGAAGTGTCATCACGGTGAAGGATTATCACTGGTGAGGAACGTACGTAACACTGGTAAGGTGTACACTGTCTCAGGGTATCAACACTGTGATAATAAGTCAGAGCATTCCAGGTAATATAATGCCGACGTTAAAGACCCTATGGAGACTTCTTAGCCCGACTGAACATAGGTGAAATTGATCAGGAGAAATACTCCACTCCGTGATTCAAGACCCTTCGGTTAATCTCAAGAACTGCTTAGCGTAGCTTACTTGCTCCCTACTGCTAATCGCTATGCATGGCAATATAGATCGTAACTAGTAATCAATTCAACTGAAAAACCGCATGCAGGTGCAGGCAGGCAGGGAAGTCAAGGAGCCACGCAAGTCAATTTAGGAAGCGAGAAGCAAGGAAGTAGCAGGAGGCAGGCAAGGCACGCAAGACAGCAGCAAGCACACAGGTCAGACAGGCAGGCAAGCAAGCAAGCAAGCAAGCAAGCAAGGCAGGCAGGCAGGCAGGCAGGCAGGGACATGGAGTGTAATTAAGGCGAGGCAGTAGCAATGAACAATAGCAGGGCGGAGAATCCCGTCGTGCACCTACATCCGTCCGTCCGTCCATTCACCGCATGGCTTTCCCAGGCTGGACGGACGGACGAACGAGTGGTCAAGGTGGACCGTCTCAGGGACTCCCAACACTTACTAACAATCAGGTCTTTACACAAATAATCCGCACGTATGAGAGAGGAACCTATGACGACGTTTTGGTCCGACTTGAACCGTTTACAAAGTCACAAACCATACCCCGGCCGGGATTGAACCCGCGGTCAGAGAGTCTCAAAACTCCAGACCGTCGCGTTAGCCACTGGACCAGCTAGCCACAATAAGATTCGTCCAACTAGGTATATTTCTACACCATAGGAAGGTTAGCACAGGCACCACTGTGACCACAAATGCAAGTTTTTACAGACGAATCTCCAGCTAGCGTGGCCGTGACGAACTCTAGCTCAAGTCCCGCGGGTTCAATCCCGGCCGGGGTATGGTTTGTTTGCAATCGTGTCATTACGATTTCGTGAGTCATACAAAGTCACACTTAGGTCTCTATTCCCTTCTCTCCTCAGTCTTATCAGGTTCACTGGTTCGTTTCTTATCTTTTGAACATCTTGTTAGTGTTTACTGGTTCTTGTTTTTTTTTACGTAGACGTTCGTTATAACTGTGTATAGGTCGGTGGAAAGGAACACTTGTGAACAGTTCAGGATATTTGTCAGTGGAAACGTTTCGCCCAGAGTGTCTTCATCAGTCCTGACGTAGATATGGTTTAGAAAACCGACAAGTTGATGAATGATTGAAACACTTGGGTGATATTTGGGAATCTTTCGCCAGCCAGTGGCTTCTGAAGAAGTCAGTGGCTGGCGAAACGTTTCCACCAGTAAAGATGGCCAAATGTTGCACGAGTGTCGGTCTTCACTCGTGTCCTCTTACAATTTGACGGTATCCCCATTTTATTTCTGTAGTGTCATTGACGTCAGCTATGGTCTGTATAAGTTGTATCATTTACTTGTAGGAATAAAGATTTATTATTATTATTATTATTATTAATGTTGGTTCGTGGGTTCGTTATAATTCGTGTTACTGCTGCTAATTCTTTTATTTGCTTAGGTATCTTTCTAGTAACCTTAGCTAGTTTGTCAGTGTTACGGGGCATTTGCTTCCACTGATCACTGTTGATGACTGGAGATGAGTACCACTGAGAGATTGACATTGATGTGGTTTTCAGTTAATGTTGATCACCATCATACGCTGCTGCTGCTGCTGCTGCTGCTGCTGCTGCTGCTGCTGCTGTTGTTACTACTAGCACTATTATTACTAGTACTGTTACTACTAGTACTGTTACTACAAGTACTACTACTAGTACTACTGCTAATACTCCTACTAGTACTACTGTTACTAGTACCACTTCTAGTACTACTGCTAATACTACTGCTAGTACTCCTACTATTACCATTACTACCACTGAGAGAGAAGTTTCTGTGCTGTAAGTCTCGTATATATAATGTTTGTGTTTAGTTACCAGAGCTTGTGTGACGTAATTGCTGCCTCAGGAAAATTTAAATTCTCGGTATTTCTAAAACTGTTTGGTTCTTTGTGCTTTCAGAACCACTTAGTTCAAGGTGTTTTTAAAACTACCAAGTTATAGGTGCTTTCAGAACAAGCTAGTTCTTTTGCTTTCAGAACCACCTTGTTCTTTAGTGCTTTCAGAACCTATTTTTTGCTGCTTTCAGTTCTTAGTGCTTTCAGAACCTAGTTTTTGCTGCTTTCAGTTCTTAGTGCTTTCAGAACCTAGTTTTTGCTGCTTTCAGTTCTTAGTGCTTTCAGAACCTAGTTTTTGCTGCTTTCAGTTCTTAGTGCTTTCAGAACCTAGTTTTTTTTTGCTGCTTTCCGCACCTAGTTCTTAGTGCTTTCAGAACCTCCTAGTTCTTAATCCTTTTAAAACCTCCCAGTTCTTATTGCTTTCAGAACCTCGTAATTTTTGCTGTTTCCAGGGGCTTCAGGATCTTGATGCCCTCAGGAATATTCCGTATTTTGTCCTTCCAGAACCCGTTATAATGTTTGGTTAGAAATGTTTATTTGTCCTTTGGTTTATTTAACAACTACGTTAGTTAGCCTCGTTACTTACTGTGTCGTTTGGTTTCGTTAGTTGCTTCTTGTTCGTCTTTCTTTGTGGTTTGTTCAAGCATATCATGTCTTCCATGGTCTGTTAAGACGTTGTTTGACTTCATTCATGGTCTGTTAAGACGTTATTTCCTTCATAGTTATTATGTCCCCCTATCCAGTGTCGTGAGGTTGATTTCCCTTAATTAACCTCTCCTCGTAGAACATACCCCTATGTCTGTGTGCGTTTTGACTGTGTTTTTGGCCCTCTGTACAACAAGAATCTTTGATATGAGAAGAGTCTTCGAAGATTCAGGTCCCATCATCCCCCCCCCCGACCCCACATACACGCACACCAACAACAGTAGAAGCAACAACTCAGGTGCTGTGTTTGGATCAAATCCACCTAAAAATGCCACCTTCTGCCTATGTCTAGCAAGTTCTACTCTGGGATAACTTGTCATCATTGACCACACTGCGACTTCGTGACATGTTTGTCAGACGCTCTACAGCGTTATCACACATGTCGGCTGGTGTATAACCGGCAGTATGGCAGGCGTTATACTCTTGTGTACTGTGACGTGCAGCTGACTATGAAGATTATTCTCACTGCTCAAAGCTTCAACCTTTTCACTCGAGTCGTAGTTTAATAATTACCGAGGTACCTGTAGGGGCCTCGGGGAAATTTTAGGAAGAGTGAAGTTGGATCTTTTGATATTAACGATTTTTTTTTAAATGATGTGAGCTATTTTAACTTAGTGTTGTTCTTTTCGTTTGTCATTTTGAGTGATTTTTGTTTTTGTATTAATTTCTGCTGGGAACTCCGAGTATTTGTGGTTGTATTTAACGGGTGTCAAAAAACGCTGAATGACCTTATATGTGAAAACGGTTTAACTCCTACAACTTCCTGGTTTTAAATCCCTCGGAAATCAAATTTAACAGTGCTGAATAAAATATAATTTGCTATTGAGTTGGCTGAATAGCTGGAATCTTTGACACTTTTGACCACTCTAATGTAATAATACACTAATGTAAAACTATTTATTGAAGCGCGCAGGTCTGCACATCATGTGTGTGTTTGTTGTTGTTGTTGTTGTTGTTGTGTTTGTATATTGTGTACGCTCGTGTGTGTCCATATGTCTTTCTGTCGTGTACTTGCTGGTTTGTTGGTTGTTAAGACCGCTGTGTGTCCGCTCCTGACTCTGCTTCCTAGAGTACTTTAGTCAGCATTACTAGGTTCTCCTTCTTAGATTTTGACTACTAGCTTTGGTTCTTATTATGATTGTTCTTAAAACTGTGTATCGAGTTTGTATCTGCCTTTAGCTCATTAAGCATTAAGCTACAATTTAGTACCGCTGACATGCGCAGTGTATAAGGTTATAGAAAAGATTATCACAAGATCATTGGTGGATCACCTGGAAAGGAGCGGGTTCATATTTTTTTTGTTTGCAGTTTGTATTTTTTTTTCAATCTTCTGGCACCTTCTGTTTGACACTGCCCTCCTGGTCGGATCATGGTCTATCTGTTTTCAGTGCTCGTTACGAATCATTCTGACGCCACTTGACACTTCGCATTACCCACAGCAGTGATGTCTTGTGTTGTCGTACCGTCTCACTTCCTTCCCTGTTGTGCACAGTAAGGCCCCGCTTATACAGCAGGTTAGGTTCCGCGCTACTGCTATCAAGCTAAAATCGCTGTAAAGTGAAATATAGCCTTTTTTCGTTGTCAAATGCATATAAAAGCTTGATAGCGTGCTTAAAATACTCGTATATTAAGTGAGCAATAGAGCCAGGCTTAAAATATGCATATACAGTTCATACATTACTATCCCTTTAAAATAATTTCGTCTTATGCTTATAGTGAGTGGTGAACATATTTATTATAATATGAATAAACGAAGAATGGGTACAACTGAAAACGTTGCATTAGCAAAATGCTGTAAAGCGAAACCCACCTGTATCTAAGAAAATGACGGTCTCGTATCTTGTTATCCCCTCGTAAATAGTCTGGCATTTTGTTTCTCTATCCAGATCCTCTTACACTAGGCACTTTAAACGTAATTCTTTGTGAGCACTGCCATCTATCGGTGCCTCATAGACGACTGTTGTCTACGTCACAATCATACAGGGTGAAAAAAAAAAAGACTTACCTTCAGTGGCTTATCGCTCATCATTCTTTTCTTTAACTTCAGACTTCTACATTGTTTATTCCGTTAATTTTTTGGTTGTTTGTGTTGCTTCATGGGGTACCAGTTACCCAGTTGATAATATCTCTTAAAATCTTTAATTTAGCTTGCTATAATGAATAAAAAGGCACAATACCATGACTGTAACTACACAGATAACCAGCACGTACCAGTATGAAACTTGTGATTTGTGACGTTTCAGTCCCACTTGGACCTTTAACTAGTGTGACTAGTAAATGGTCCAAGTCGGACCGTAATGTCGCCATAGTTTGTCTCCTATGCCCTGGTTATTTGTGTATTGTTTTAGCTTAATATTTTCTTGCGTTCTGTGCTACAGTTTTCACTATGTTGTTTCGTTGCTTGTTATTATACTACCATTGGTCTCCTGTTTTTGCTAGGGTATTTATTTACCATATTTATATGTCGTGGTAAATAGGTAAAACTGGTCAGTTAGCAAGAATTCGTTTAAAATTAAGGCCTTTCTAAAATTTTCTCTTATACGTTTAAAGATATATATTCTTTAATTTAATATAAAAATTAATAATTTTGTACCAAAAGAACCTTAGAAAACTTACCTAACAAGCGCAATTTAATTTAGCCTAATCCAACTAAATATATTTTATATACTAAGTTTACAATAATTTAATAATAAACAAACACAGGTTCAGAATAATTTTTGCGAGATTATTGCATACATAAACTTTCGCTTGCCTTATTCGGCAAGAAGAGCGTTGCTATTTAAGTCAAAATCGCAAGCTTTACCTACTCGGCACGACTTATATAAACGTATATCTTTGTTAGCATTGTCCCTTTTCTCATTCTACTCCAGCTGTGTAACATTTTAGGAGATCCAGTTAACAAGTTTTCCAGTTCTTTAAATCTCTAGTAGTTTCTGATAATCAGTCCAACTCTTCTCTTTTTCTTTCCCCATTATTTGGCATCCCTTTGGAAATATTGCATTGCGTCTTTTGAGTCTCATCTCTGAAATGGCCATGTCAGTATTTTCCTTTTCTACCGTGTCGGATCTAGGTGTCTTGGTGACTGTATTTGAGTACCACAGTCTTGAGTCTTCTACCTCTAGTAGTAGTGTCAGTCTGAGCTGACAGACTTCGGTAGGACAATAAGGATATGGTCAGGCATTCCATTAAAGGTTCATCAGCTACGGAGGAGTGTGGCAGGATAGGGGAATTTGGGGATGAATTTGGGATGGACAGAGAGGGCGATGGAGCATGGGACGATGGGGAGTGGGGGGGGGATTCTAATGGTTGGTGGGGGTATAATGAGAGGGCGGTGGAAAGTAGAGAGATGATGGTTGGGGTATAGAGAGGTGGTAGGAGGGGGAATGTTAGGAGGGAGTGTGAGGACGGAGGAGAGGGTGGAAGAGAAGGGTACGTTGCTTAGGTGAAGGGAAGAGAGAGAGAACTTTTTAGGTATTGCCGCCAAAGTGATTTTGTTTATTGTGTACCTCATATCCATCCTATGGAGGGTAATAACTAGTTTATTGTACACTCTATATCCATCCCGTGGATGGTAATGGCTAGTTTAGTGTGCACCTCATATCCATCCTTTGGATGGTAGTGCAAAGAAAATATGGATACACAAAAGGCCTAGGAACTAGCCCCAAAAGAGTTTCCAGTAGTACATTTGGATTTAGATGTACAATCAACTTGTGTTGCAAGCAAATTTAGGATACAGGAGTAATATATCTGGTATCTCAGTTTCGATAATAAGGATATCTTGACATATCACTTTAGTTATTATATTGTCTATCGCTGTATAACTAAGTGGACAGTGAAGAACGTAGTGTTGAAGAAAGTTATCATATGGCTGACCACATACTTTGATCATCTTTGTGTCTACCAACCTGCCAGAAGTACTTGTAACCAAGACTAAGCCTGGCTACTACAACATCACTGTTCACATAAGTTGCTCCATAACGTATTTAGCTACGTTCTGTTTATAGTGGGTTATAGATCTACTCGGGCTTCTAACTGCATTCCTATAACATTTTCATTATTTACTTCTCTCGCCATATTATTCGTAACGTTAGACACAGATATATCAAAGTTATATTCTCTATTTTTCTTCAGGATAATTTTCATTGACTAACTTATCAACTTTAGCACAAAGTAATATAGTGTATGATGGAATCCGTAAAAATTGTACATTCCACTTTTCTCCGGATTTTCGAGTGTGTATACTTGGCTTCTCTAGTAAGCATGATGTGAGAAAATATACTTTCCTGGCTGTGTACCAAAAAGCTCTACCTCTTGGGCCTCACTTTTGTTCATCGATTACCTGGTGTAGCTTCCTTCAGGCCCTGATCGGCTTTGTCATACCCATTTCTGAATCGATGCAAGGATTAAACCTCCAGCAAATTTCTCCTAATGCACTTCACCTGTTCATTACCCTCACACTGAAAGAGTTTTGGTGAACCTTCCTTTGGTTCATTTGCGCTGGTGTTCGCTCGGGTGTGTTCACACGTCAGTATTTCACTCGAGTTACTTACACCTGCAGGAATCATGTACTATCTTGCCATTTTTTTTATCTTCACCTAACGTCCTTGACTCCATTTATACTGGCAACACTTGCTATTTCCTCATGTCTCTGTGTTCGCTTTTTGTGAAGGCTGAAGGAAACAAGAGAGAGAGAGATAGAGAACAGAGAGCGAAAGAGAGAGAGAGAGAGACTGAGTATATGGAAAAGGCAGATAGAATTACTTTTCAATCCACACACAGGCTGGTTGATCAAGCCTTGATCTGATGATTAAGACACATGTGCAACAGTTGGGTATCTTTATTATTGAAACGTTTCGACTACACAGTAGACTTCTTCAGTCAAATACAGTCAGCAGGAGTAGCTGCGAAGTGAAGATGATGTAATCAGTTCACCAGTCAAGGTTGATGATGTAATCAGTTCACCAATCAAGGTTGATGTAATCAGTCCATCAACCAAGGTTGATGATGTAATCAGTTTACCAATCAAGGTTGATGATGTAATCAGTCCATCAACCAAGGTTGATGATGTAATCAGTTCACCAATCAAGGTTGATGATGTAATCAGTTCACCAATCAAGGTTGATGATGTAATCAGTTCACCAATCAAGGTTGATGATGTAATCAATCCATCAACCAAGGTTGATGATGTAATCAGTCCATCAACCAAGGTTGATGATGTAATCAGTTCACCAATCAAGGTTGATGATGTAATCAGTTCACCAATCAAGGTTGATGATGTAATCAGTTCACCAATCAAGGTTGATATGTAATCAGTTCACCAATCAAGGTTGATGATGTAATCAGTTCACCAATCAAGGTTGATGATGTAATCAGTCCATCAACCAAGGTTGATGATGTAATCAGTTTACCAATCAAGGTTGATGATGTAATCAGTTCACCAATCAAGGTTGATGTAATCAGTTCACCAATCAAGGTTGATGATGTAATCAGTTCACCAATCAAGGTTGATGATGTAATCAGTTCACCAATCAAGGTTGATGATGTAATCAGTCCATCAACCAAGGTTGATGATGTAATCAGTTCACCAATCAAGGTTGATGATGTAATCAGTCCATCAACCAAGGTTGATGATGTAATCAGTCCACCAATCAAGGTTGATGATGTAATCAGTCCATCAACCAAGGTTGATGATGTAATCAGTCCATCAATCAAGGTTGATGATGTAATCAGTCCACCAATCAAGGTTGATGATGTAATCAGTCCACCATCAAGGTTGATGATGTAATCAGTCCACCAATCAAGGTTGATGATGTAATCAGTCCATCAACCAAGGTTGATGATGTAATCAGTCCACCAATCAAGGTTGATGATGTAATCAGTCCATCAACCAAGGTTGATGATGTAATCAGTTCACCAATCAAGGTTGATGATGTAATCAGTCCATCAACCAAGGTTGATGATGTAATCAGTCCACCAATCAAGGTTGATGATGTAATCAGTCCATCAACCAAGGTTGATGATGTAATCAGTCCATCAATCAAGGTTGATGATGTAATCAGTCCATCAATCAAGGTTGATGATGTAATCAGTCCACCAATCAAGGTTGATGATGTAATCAGTCCACCAATCAAGGTTGATGATGTAATCAGTCCACCAATCAAGGTTGATGATGTAATCAGTCCATCAACCAAGGTTGATGATGTAATCAGTCCACCAATCAAGGTTGATGATGTAATCAGTCCATCAACCAAGGTTGATGATGTAATCAGTCCACCAATCAAGGTTGATGTAATCAGTCCATCAACCAAGGTTGATGTAATCAGTCCATCAGTCAAGGTTGATGATGTAATCAGTCCACCAATCAAGGTTGATGATGTAATCAGTCCATCAACCAAGGTTGATGATGTAATCAGTCCACCAATCAAGGTTGATGATGTAATCAGTCCATCAACCAAGGTTGATGATGTAATCAGTCCACCAATCAAGGTTGATGTAATCAGTCCATCAACCAAGGTTGATGATGTAATCAGTCCACCAATCAAGGTTGATGATGTAATCAGTCCACCAATCAAGGTTGATGATGTAATCAGTCCATCAACCAAGGTTGATGTAATCAGTCCACCAATCAAGGTTGATGTAATCAGTCCATCAATCAAGGTTGATGATGTAATCAGTCCACCAATCAAGGTTGATGATGTAATCAGTCCACCAATCAAGGTTGATGATGTAATCAGTCCATCAATCAAGGTTGATGATGTAATCAGTCCATCAATCAAGGTTGATGATGTAATCAGTCCACCAATCAAGGTTGATGAACTGATTACACCATCTTGACAAAGCTGCTACTCCTGCTGACTATGTTTGACTGAGGAAACCTACTGTGTAGGGTAAATGTTCCATCAAGAAAGATGACCAATTGTTGCTTGTGTCTTAATCGCCAACTTGTTGGTTATTAACATAATTTTCAACAAGCTTTGATCTACCAGGAACCCTGGACGGAGCCCGGGTCATAGGGGGCGTTGACCCCCGAAAACCACCTTCAGGCGCCCTCCAGGTAAGGTTACTGTAAGCGGTGGACCTCCTACTACTGTTTATATATAGAGAGAGAAAAATTATGATGGAAAATTCAACCTTTTCTTTGTGAGGAACTGATAAAAATCGAGATGACATTTAACGCTCATGGACTCTTACCAAGATATAATTTACACGTGGAGATGGTATCAGTGTGTGTTTTGGGATGTAACCTGGTGCCTGTCTGGCTGACGTGACCACCTTAACCCCTTCATCCTGTGGGAAACACATCTGACCCCACGATCGTCGAGCAGAGTTAACAGGTTGTTTTTGCTTGCTGTGTAAGTTCCTCTGGAGCTGGCAAGGTGGCGTGCCTTTGTGTGTGAACGAACTTCCTACTTATGTTCTTGGTTTTCGGTTTCAAATAACCTTTTCATCTTGTATGTAATATATATATATATATTTTTCATTCATTTTTCATTATCACACCGGCCGATTCCCACCAAGGCAGGGTGGCCCGAAAAAGAAAAACTTTCACCATCATTCACTCCATCACTGTCTTGCCAGAAGGGTGCTTTACACTACAGTTTTTAAACTGCAACATTAACACCCCTCCTTCAGAGTGCAGGCACTGTACTTCCCATCTCCAGGACTCAAGTCCGGCCTGCCGGTTTCCCTGAATCCCTTCATAAATGTTACTTTGCTCACACTCCAACAGCACGTCAAGTATTAAAAACCATTTGTCTCCATTCACTCCTATCAAACACGCTCACGCATGCCTGCTGGAAGTCCAAGCCCCTCGCACCACAAAACCTCCTTTACCCCCTCCCTCCAACCCTTCCTAGGCCGACCCTACCCCGCCTTCCTTCCACTACAGACTGATACACTCTTGAAGTCATTCTGTTTCGCTCCATTCTCTCTACATGTCCGAACCACCTCAACAACCCTTCCTCAGCCCTCTGGACAACAGTTTTTGGTAATCCCGCACCTCCTCCTAACTTCCAAACTACGAATTCTCTGCATTATATTCACACCACACATTGTCCCTCAGACATGACATCTCCACTGCTCCAGCTTCTCCTCGCTGCAACATTCATCACCCACGCTTCACACCCATATAAGAGCGTGGTAAAACTATTCTCTCATATATCCCCTCTTGCCTCCAAGGACAAAGTTTCTTTGTCTCCACAGACTCCTAAGTGCACCACTCACATCTTTTTCCCTCATCAATTCTATGATTCACCTCATCTTTCATAGACCCATCCGCTGACACGTCCACTCCCAAATATCTGAATACGTTCACCTCCTCCATACTCTCTCCCTCCAATCTGATATTCAATCTTTCATCACCTAATCTTTTTCTTATCCTCATAACCTTACTCTTTCCTGTATTCACCTTTAATTTTCTTCTTTTGCACACCCTACCAAATTCATCCACCAATCTCTGCAACTTCTCTTCAGAATCTCCCAAGAGCACAGTGTCATCAGCAAAGAGCAGCTGTGACAACTCCCACTTTGTGTGTGATTCTTTATCTTTTAACTCCACGCCTCTTGCCAAGACCCTCGCATTTACTTCTCTTACAACCCCATCTATAAATATATTAAACAACCACGGTGACATCACACATCCTTGTCTAAGGCCTACTTTTACTGGGAAAAAATTTCCCTCTTTCCTACATACTCTAACTTGAGCCTCACTATCCTCGTAAAAACTCTTCACTGCTTTCAGTAACCTACCTCCTAACACCATAACACACGTAACATCTGCCACAATGGCCCCCCTATCCACCCTGTCATACGCCTTTTCCAAAATCCATAAATGCCACAAAGACCTTCTTTAGCCTTAATAACTAAATACTGTTCACTTATATGTTTCCACTGTAAACCAGACCTGGTCCACACACCCCCCCTACCTTTCCTAAAGCCTCCTTGTTCATCTGCTACCATTCTCCGTCGTTACGCTTAATTCTTTTCAATATAACTCTACCATAACACTTTACCAGGTACAACTCAACAGACTTACCCCCTATAATTTTGCACTCCCATTTAGTATCCCTTTGCCTTATACCAAGGGAACTATGCATGCTCTCTGCCTATCCCTTGTACCTTAACCCTCTTCCATACCTTTATTTAAATAATTGCACCAACCACTCCAAAACTATATCCCCCAACTGCTTTTAACATTTCTATCTTTATCCCATCAATCCCGCTGCCTTATCCCCTTTCATTGTTACCTACTGCCTCACGAACTTCCCCCACACTCACAACTGCTCTTCCTCACGTCCTACAAGAATGTTCTACCTCCTTGCCTATACCCGAAATCACTAGCTTCCTCTATCTTCATTCAACATTATCAATTCCCCTCAAAATATTCCTTCCATCTTCCAATACCTCTAACTCGCCATTTAATAACTCTCCCCTCCTATTTTAACTGACAAATCCAATTTGTTCTCTAGGCTTTCTTAACTTGTTAATCTCACTCCAAAACATTTTTTCTTATGTCAACAAATTTGTTGATAACATCTCCCCACCTCTCATTTGCTTCTCTTTTAACATTGCATCCAACAGGGAGCACAAGCGATATAGACAATACTTCAGAGGAACTTGGCTTACTTCTTACTGCGTGGCTTACTTCTCTCTCTCAGCTGGGTTAGAAGCTGGGTTGGCTGACTGGCTTACCCCACGAGAATGGCTGACTGGAAGACGTGTAACGATGCACAAAGCACGGAGGAGCAGGTGGATGACAGGAGACAGGCTGGATGATAGGCTGACTGGCGTTCACTTCCACAGTCTGGCTTACTGACTGGCTTAATTGCAAAATCTGGGTCAACCCCTCGGAGATTGAAGCAATTAGCACACGAACTAAGCCAGGAAGCTTGAAACAGCTGCAACAGGCTTGCAGGCTGAAGGTTGTGAGGGGAGTAGCTGGTGAGTGACGGTTCACCTTTGACCCTGCCGGCTACTCACAAACAGTCTTCTAACGTCTTGAATTACCCTTAAAACTTATCCACGCTCCACACCGCTGTCACCATTTATCATGTGGGAGTTCGACACGTGGATTGGGTAAAGTAATACTCGCGTAGGCTGGTAGTACGTATAATTACAGACAAGGTGAGTAGCGCCCTTACAGCCGTAACCTTGTCTCTCTGCTCTCTCTCGTACCACTGCCCGACTGGCCGCCCACAGTACCCATATGTGAGGGGGTCTTTGAATAGTGCCAGGTCAGCACAATATAAATAGACAGTGACTCAGGCAGAGACGGTTGGTAACGAGTCAACGGTACACTGGTTACTGGTAACTGGTTACTACTACTGAGAAGTCCATCAACCAAGGTTGATGATATAATCAGTCCATCAACCAAGGTTGATGATGTAATCAGTCCACCAATCAAGGTTGATGATGTAATCAGTCCATCAACCAAGGTTGATGATGTAATCAGTCCATCAACCAAGGTTGATGATGTAATCAGTCCATCAACCAAGGTTGATGATGTAATCAGTCCATCAACCAAGGTTGATGATGTAATCAGTCCACCAATCAAGGTTGATGATGTAATCAGTCCATCAACCAAGGTTGATGATGTAATCAGTCCACCAATCAAGGTTGATGATGTAATCAGTCCAACCAAGGTTGATGATGTAATCAGTCCATCAATCAAGGTTGATGATGTAATCAGTCCATCAGTCAAGGTTGATGAACTGATTACACCGTCTTGACAAAGCTGCTACTCCTGCTGACTATGTTTGACTGAGGAAACCTACTGTGTAGGGTAAACGTTCCATCAAGAAAGATGACCAATTGTTGCTTGTGTCTTAATCGCCAACTTGTTGGTTATTAACATAATTTTCAACAAGCTTTGATCTACCAGGAACCCTGGACGGAGCCCGGGTCATAGGGGGCGTTGACCCCCGAAAACCTCCTTCAGGCGCCCTCCAGGTAAGGTTACTGTAAGCGGTGGACCTCCTACTACTGTTTATATTATAGAGGAGAAAAATTATGATGGAAAATTCAACCTTTTCTTTGTGAGGAACTGATAAAAATCGAGATGACATTTAACGCTCATGGACTCTTACCAAGATATAATTTACACGTGGAGATGGTATCAGTGTGTGTTTTGGGTTGTAACCTGGTGCCTGTCTGGCTGACGTGACCACCTTAACCCCTTCATCCTGTGGGAAACACATCTGACCCCACGATCGTCGAGCAGAGTTAACAGGTTGTTTTTGCTTGCTGTGTAAGTTCCTCTGGAGCTGGCAAGGTGGCGTGCCTTTGTGTGTGAACGAACTTCCTACTTATGTTCTTGGTTTTCGGTTTCAAATAACCTTTTCATCTTGTATGTAATATATTATATATATATATATATTTTATATATATTTTATATTTTATATATATATATTATATATATATATATATATATATGCAAAACAACCACTCTGAAAGATAGAGAAATTCAAGCGCTTTCGTGACTACTCAAGTTCCTTGATAATGTGAGTAGTCACGAAAGCGCTTGGAATTTCTCTATTCTTTCAGAGTGGGTTTTTTTGCATATTCTGAAATCACCTGTTTACTGTGATCTTATTGCATATATATATATATATATATATATATATATATATATATATATATATATATATATATATATATATATATATATATATATATATATATGTGTGTGCAAGGCAAGTCACGGGGGGGGGATCTTTAGGTCAAGTACTTTCACACTTTTCAGTGCATCAGGAGCTATGCAATGTTGCAAGACAACTGAAGCAGAAGATTTCTCAGAGTAGCACAGTGAGGGTGTGTCACCGGCCGCAGCTTCTCTCAGAATGTGGGGGCCAACGGTCGGTGCCAATCCCATGCCACCACCATCCCCCTACTCCCCATATGGGGTAGGAGGGTTTTTGAGATGTCATGTATTATGAAGTTAGAAGATATAGCCAGCCCCAAGCTTTTTCTAGGCTGGCTATTACATCTTCTAATTTCATAGTACTTGACATCTCAAAAACCCTCCTACCCCATATGGGGAGTAGGGAAATGGTGGTGGTATGGCATCGACCATTGACCCCACATTCTGAGAGAAGCTGCGGCCGGTGACAAACCTGCACAGCGCTACTCTGAGAAAACTTCCCCTGCTTCAGTTGTTGCCTTGCAACATTGCATAGCTCCTGATGACGCACTGAGAAGTGTGCAAGTACTTGAGCTAAAGATTTCCACCCCCGTGGCTTGTCTTGCATAATTTAGATCACTTGTCTGCGATTGTTTGGGCGCATGCGCGCGCGCGCACACGCGCGCACACACACACACACACACACACACACACACACACACACACACACACACACACACACACACACACACACACACACACACGCACACACGCACATAAATATATTTGTCGTGCCGAATAGGTAAAACTCGAGATTTTGGCTTAAATAGCAACGTTTTTCTTGCCAAATAGGGCAAGCGAAAATTTGTGTATGCAATAATTTCGTAAAAATCATTCTGAACCTAACGAAAAAAATATATTTTATTGTGTTTGTTTAGTATTAAATTATTGGAAACTTATCTAAAATATATTTAGTTGGATTAGGCTAGATTAAATTGCGCTTGTTATAAGATTAGGTAAGTTTCCTAATGTTCTTTTGGTATAAAATTATTAATATTTACATTAACATAAATGAAAAAATATATCTTTAAGCGTAAAAGAGAGAGTTTTAGAAAGGACTTAATTTTAAACGAGTTCTTGTTAACTGATTAGTTTTACCTGTTCGGCACTATATATATATATATATATATATATATATTATATATATATATATATATAATATATATATATATATATATTAGTAAACAGGTGATTTCAGAATATGCAAAACAACACTGTGAAAGAACAATGAAATTCCAAGCGCTTTCATGACTACTCACATTATCAAGGAATGTGAGAAGTGATAAGGACTTAAAATTTCACTTTTTTTTTCCTGTGGTTTTTTACATTGTTACTGCCCTGTTTACTGTGTCTTATTGATACACAAAAAAAACCCATTTTCCCAAAGTCTGTTCCCCTGGGTTGGGGTTCGTAGTTGAACTCGTGGGCGCCCCCCAGCACACCCTCCAGGTAGTGGGTTGATGATATATAATTTAGTACATCAATTATGAAAACGTTTATGGATGTTTTGGAGTTATTGTTACCTTCCTTGCCAGGGGGGGTTTGTGGTGGGTAGGGGACTCAATAGATTAAAAGTTTTCACTTGCTAATTCACGTCGGGGCCAGAGAAAAGGGAAAAGCCGTGTTAGGGGGGGGGGCTGACTAGTTTTGGGGTGGCACTAATGTTAGGGGGAAAATTGGTAATGGTTTTTTAAAATGGGGGTTCAACATTCCTTTTTTTTTTGAATTGGGGTTTGGGGACGTTGGGGTGTGTAGTTGGAGGGGGGGGAAAGAGGCCTTTTGTTTTTTGAGGCAGGTTACGTGGTTAAAACCCAGCGGTGTAATTCAAGACACTTTAGGGAGGGTAAAAAATCTTGTATTGTTTCGCCCACGTGGTTGAAACTCTGAAAAAAGGGGTTTAAAAACCGGAGGTAAAATGTTGCTTAATAAAAAATTTAATAGTTCAAAATGTTCTAGAATCCCCTTCCTTGATCTTCCTGTAGCCGCCCGTATCAAAGTCACTGATATTGTAGTGCTGTATCAGTCATTATGTAGTGCTGATCAGTCATGATACTGTAGCTGCTTATCGTTGTTGTAGCTGCTGTATCAGTCACTGTACGGCGCTTATCAGTCCTGTTTCTGAGTGCTGTATCAGTCATGGGAAATGAGTGCTGCTCACAGTCATGTACTGTAGCTGGTATCACAGTCAATTTTTGTAGCTGTGTATCACAGTCACTGTTACTGTGCCTGTATTAGAGTCCCCGTTACTGTAGCTGCGTTCCAATCACTTTACGAGTGCTGTTCCGTCATGTTATATGTCTTTTATCACGCATGTTTCTGTAGTGCTGTTTGTCAAGAACGTAGGCTGTATCCAGTCATGATACAGCGAGCTGATCTTTACTGTAGCTGCTGTTTCACAGTCACTGATACAGAAAAAGTGACTTCACTGTAGCTGCTGTTTTTTCAAGTCAGATCAGCAGGCTGATATTCAATGTAGGGCTGTTCACAGTCACTGATCAGAAAAGCTGAATTCACTGTAGCTGCTGTTAAAAGTCACTGATACAGCGAGTGATACTTCACTGTAGCTGCTGTTTCAGTCACTGATACAGCAAAATTTGCAGTCAAGTTGCGACTGTATTATAGCATAAGGGGGGGTTACAGTGATAGTCACTGTTCTGTGCTTTTTCCAGACCACTTTTTATACAGAATTCGTAAATTTTTTGTGATTGAATGGTGGAGGGTTTTGTAAATTTTTGTTGTTTCTGAAGATTTTGGTCCTTCCAACTTTGTTTTTCCCTTCTTGTCTCTCTCTCTCTCTCTTGTTTCTTGCCCACTTCCCCCCTCTGCTCCCCCTCGTTATATCTTCCCCCAATCTTTTTCCCTTCCTGCCCTCTCCCCCCCCCTACCTTGGTCTCATCACCCACTCAACTAACCACATACTCAACCAAAACACCTACCTACTAAAAAAAACACCTACTTAACCCCCACCTATCACCTGCTCAACAACCCCCCCCCACTCAACTAACCCCCCCCTCACCAATAAATAACACCCCCTCGCCCACCAACTAACCACCCACCACCTACTAAAAAAACCAAACCCCCCTATAATAACCACACCCCTCTCACTCACCCCGCTCAATAAAAACCCATCCCTTAAAATAAACCCCATGCTCAAAAAAACACCATCACCCAACTAACCATTCCCCGTCACTAAAGACCAACCCACTACCCGTCAAGTAAACCCCCCACCCACTCCCCTGCTCAAGTAAACCCCCCACCCCCTCACCTGCAAAATAACCACCCACCCACTAAACCCGCTCAACCCAACCACCCAACCCCCAACCCGCTTAATTTAAACCCCCCAAACCCCCACCTGCTAAAATTTAAACCCAAACCCCCCTGTTTAAATAAACCCCCCACCCACCCACTCGCCCACTCAAAATAAAACCCCCCCACCCCCCCCACTGCCCCAATCAACTAACCCCCACCCACCCTTTCCTACTCTAACCACCCCCCCCACTCGGGCCTTTCTAACTAACCATCACCCGCCCCAAATACCCACCCCTCGACTAACTACCCCCCCACTCACCTGATCAAAAAACCCCCCACCCACCACCTTCCCCCAACTAACCCCCCCACCCCCTAAACCCGCTAAATAAACCACACCCACTCGCCTACTTAAAAAATAACCCCTAAACCCGCTCAACACCACCCAAATCCCAATAACTACCCACCCCTTTTAACTAAATAAACCCCCCCATTCAATAACTACCCACCCATTCAACTAAATACCCCCCCCACTCCCTGGGTTAACTAAACCCCCCTCCCACTCGCCCCCGCCTAATTTAACCCCTCACCCGCCCCAAAAATAACCCTCACCTTTCTCAACTTTAAAAAATATTAATGCTCAACTGACCACCCCTCCCTGCTCAACTGACCAAACCACTCAAACCCTTTTCAACTGACCCACCCTTCCCCTGCTCAAAACCCCCCACCCATCACCTGTAACAGCCCCACCCACTTTACCCAACCAACCCTCATCAACATCCACCCACCCCCTCGGGCCCAATCGGGCTAACCCCCTCACCTGCTCAACTAACCCCCAACCCACTCATCTAAAAACTAACCCCCACCCCCCCCCACCCTCACCTGATCAAAATAAATACCCCTCCCCTCACCTGCCCCCCCAAAAAAACCACCCCCCCATCACCGGGTCAACTAAACCCCCCAATGTTTACACACCCGCCTTTCCCCTAAACCACCCCAATAGTCCACCCCGCTCCCTACAAAACCAATCACCCGCTCAACTAACCCCCCCACCCCCCTGCCCCAACTAAACCCCCACCCCCCCTGCTCAACTAAACCCCCCTCACCTGTCAAAATAACCCCCCACTCACCTGCCCTTTAAATAACCCCCCCTCACCTGCTTTTTTAAAAAAACCCTCTCAACCCGCCCCCAACTAACCCAACCCCACTCACTGCCCAATAAACCCCCCAATCACCTGGTCAACTAGCCCCTTACCTTTCCCCAACTGCCACCCCCCCACTCCCGCCCCAATTGCCACCCACCCCCCTCCCTGGCCCCAAATAACCCCTCACCTGCTCAACTAACCCCCCCACCCCCCCCTTACAGGGTCAAGTAAAAAACTCAAACCTTTCCCCAAAATTTCCCCCCCATTCCCCCCCTCAATAAGCCCCCCACTCAACCCCGCTCAAAATAAACCCAAACCCACCCCCACCAACTTTAACCCCCCCAATCACCCGCCGATAACCCCCTAATCACCCGCTCCAAACCAAAAAAACCCCCCCTCACCTGCTCAACCAAACCCCCCCCACTAAACCCGCCAAAATACCACCCCCTCACCTGCTCAATAACCAAACCCGGCCCCAAATAAAACCCCCCCCCAACCCCCCTGCTCAAAACCCCCCACCCACTCACCCGCTCAACCCCCCCAACCCCCTCACCTGTCAACCACCCCCCCCCCCTCACTGCCCCAACTTACCCCCCTACTCAACTAACCCCCCTGGTCTCAAACCCAAAACCCCCTGCTCAAATTTGCACCCACCCTTTTGCCCCGCTCAATAAACACCAAAAATTTACCCGCCCCAACTAACTACCCCTCAACTAACCACTACTCACCGCTCAACTAACCCCCCTGGCCCCAAACTAACCATCCCCAACTCCCCCTGCTCAACTAACCACCCCCCAAATAACCCTTTTCCCAACAACCCCCCAAACTCCCTGTCAAACCCCCCAAATTGCTCAACTAAAACCCTCCACTTTACCCGTCAAAATAAACCCCCCTGCCCCAACTAAACCCCCCACTTTACCTGCTCAACTAACCCTTTCCCCTCACCTGCCCCAAAATAACATCCACTCACCGCCCCAACTAACCAACCCCCTCACCTGCTCAGCCACCTCCCCACCTGTCCACTAACCACCTATCACCGGGTAAAATTTTAAAACGTAATAACCCCGCTCAAAATAACCACCTACTCCTGCCTCAACTAACCACCTACTCACCTGATCAATAACCCCCTAAACCCGTCAACTAACCCAAACCCGCCCCAAAATCCCCCCCACCCACCACCTGCTCAACCACCCACCCACTACCTTTCCTTTAACCACCCCCCACCCCCAATTTCCCCAACTAACCACCCATCACCTGCTCAAAAATAACCACCTGCTCCCAATTAAAACCCCTGCTCACCCGCTCCCAAAAAAACCAAACCCCCCCTTCGCCTGCTCATTTAAAAACCCCAAATCACCCGGCTCCCAAAATAAACCAACCCCCTAAAAATTAAAACCCTCTAATCAAACCCGCTCAACTAACCCCTACTCTCCTGCTAAAATAAACCCCCCACCCCAAAACCCCCCCCCCCTTCTCAACAAACCACCCACCACTCACCTGTCGCCCCCCACTTGCTCAAAATAACCCTCCACTCACCTGCCCCAACTAACCACTCACCTGCTCAAAACTAAAAACCCCCCTCACATGCTCAACTAACCCCACTAACCCCCCTCAAATAACCACCACTCACCTGCTCAACCCCCTCCTCAAACCCGCTCCCTTAAACCCCTACTTTACCTGCTCAACTAAAACCCGTACTAACCCGCTCAAAATAACCCCCTCTCACCCCGCCCTCAAATAACCACCCCCCTCACCCTGCCCCAAATAACCCCCTACTCACCCCAATAACCCCGTAATCACCTGCCCCAAAATATTCACCTCCTAAAATAAAACCCCCCTCTCACCCGCTCAAAAAAACCCCCCCACCCCACCTTAACTAACCACCCCTCACCTGCTCAACTAATCACCTCCTCAACCCGCTCAAATAATCACCCCCCTTTACCTTTTCAACTAACCACCTCCTCACCTGTCAAAATAAACCACCTACTCACCTTTCTCAAAATAACCCCCTGCTCAAAAAACCCCTTTTCTCACCTGCTCACTAACCACCTATTTACCTGCTCAACTAACCACCCAATCAACCCGCCCCAATAACCACCCATCACCTGCTCCAATAAAACCCCCTCACCTGCTCCACTTTAACCCCCAAACCCCAACTGCTCAAATAACCACCTAGTCACCTGCCCCCACTAATCACCCCCTCACCTGCCCCAACTAAAACCCCAAAACCCCACCTGCTCAAAAATTTAACCCCCTACTCACCCGCTCAAAAAAAACCCCCCGTCACCTGCCCCAAATAAAAACCACCTCAATGCCTCAACTAACCCCCTACTCACCTGCTCAAAATAAACCCCTCCCCCACTGCTCAAATAACCACCCCCCACCTGCTCAACTAAACCCACCTATCACCCTTTCTCCCTAACCCCCTAGTCACCTGCCCCCACTAACCACCTAGTCACCTTTCCAAAATAACCACCTCTCACCTGCTCCAATAAAAAACCCCTTTACCCGCCCCCAAATTAAAACCCCCTCCCCACCTGCTTTAACTAACCCCCCTATCATTGCCCCCCAATAACCACCTAGTCACCTGCCCCCCACTAAAAAAAACCCCCTCACATGTCAACTAAAACCCCCTTCTCACCTGCCAACTAACCCCCCCTCACCTGCTCAAATAACCCCCTACTCAAAATGCTGGAAAAAAAACCCCCTACTCACCCGCTCAAATAACCACCTACTAAAATGTCAAATAACCCCCTAATCACCTGCTCAAAATTTAAAAACTACTCACCTGCCCCAAAATAACCCACCCACTCCCCCTGCTCAACTAACCCCCTACTCAACCCGTTTTTAAATAACCACCCCACTCATGGCCCCAAAATAACCACCTTTCTCCAAACTAAACCCCCCCCACTCAAATGCTCAAAACCCCCCCCATCACCTGCTCAACCACCCACCCACTCACCTGTCAACCCAAACCCCCTACTCCTGCTCAATAACCAACCCCCCTAAACTAAACCCCCTCCCCACCTGAAAATAGCCACCCCCTTTTCGTGCTCAACTAAAACCAAAATCACCTGTTTAAATAACCCCCGGCCCCAACTTTCCCCCACCAAACACCCGCCCCAACTAAACCCCCCACCAAATCACCTTTTCAAACTAAACCACCCCCCAACTAAAATGCTCAGCCACCCACTTGCTTTAATAACCATCCCCCTACCTGCCCCAACTAAACCCCTCCTTGGGTCAAACTAAAACCCACTCACCTTTCTAACCCCCCAATCACCTCCCCAACTAACCACCCACCACCCGCCCCCAACCCCCTCCTTTACCTTTCTCCACTAACCAAACCTTTCTCACCTGCCCCAACTAAAAACCCTACTCACCTGCTCAACTAACCACCTCCTTTACTGCTCAACTAACCACCACCTCACCTTTCTCAACTAACACCTACTCACCTCAACTAACCCGTAATCACCTGCTCAAAAATAACCACCTCCTCAAATAACCCCCTCCTCACCTGTTTAACTAACCAAAAACCTCACCTGTCAACTAACCCCCTTCCTCACCTGCCAACAAACACCTCCTCACCTGCCCCAATAATCACCTCCTCCCCCTGCTTTAAAATAACCAAACCCCCTCAACCCGCTCAACTAAAACCAACCCCTCACCCTGCCCCAAAATTTCCCCCTGCTCAAAATAACCACTTACTTCCCCGCTCAACAAAACCCCCTACTCACCTGCTTCAAAATAACCCACCTTTAAATGCTCCCTAAACCCCCTTTTCACCTGCTCCAAATAAACCTAGTCAACCCGCTCACTAACCACCACCCCAATGCCCCAACTAACCACCCAGTCACCTGCTTTCCCTAATTTACACCCCACTCTCCCCAACTAAAAACCCCCTTCTAAACCCCTCAACTAACCCCTTTCTCACCTGCTCAAAAAACCACCTCGTCACCTGCCCCAACTAAACACCACCTCCCTTGCTCAACTAAACACCTACTCACCTGCTCAACTAACCACCTCCTCACCTGCTCAAAACCCAACCCCCTCCTCACCTGTCAACTAACCAACCCACTCACCCGTCCACTTAACCCCCCTAGTCACCTGCTCCCCTTCCCCCCCTAGTCCTGCTCCCAAAAAAACCCCCTACCAACTTGGGTCCACTAAAACCCCCTACTCCCTTTCTTTACTAAACCCCCCAACCCCTCTCCCAAACCCTCATTTCCCCCCCCTTTACATTCCACCCCCTTTCCCCCCCCAACCTTAACCCCCAAACCCCTGCTTTAAATTAACCCCCTTTCCCCCCCCCCCCCAACCCCCCATCCCTTATTCCCCCTACTCACCCCCCCCCCCAACCTCACCGTTAAAAAAACCCTTCCTCACCTGCTAAAATAACAACCCACTTTACTGTCCAAATTCCCCCTTCTCCGCTCCAACTAAAACCCCCTCCTTTAGGTAATAATCCCCTCAAATCCAAATAACCAACCCTTATTTTTTATAACCCAATTTCTAATTCCTAAAAACCATATCCCTTTTTTAATTTTAAATTTTTTACGGTAATAACCCCCAACAAAAGGAAAAAAAACCAAATTAAATTTTTTGTTTTTTTAATAAAACCTTTTTACCTTTTTAATTTTTAAAGCTTAGGTTATTTAAACCTTTTTTCCCGGTTATTTTTATAAAAAATTTTATTAAAAATTTTAAAATTTATATCTTTGGTTTTTATTTGTTTTTTCCCGGGGGAAACACCAAAACACAGGGAAAAAAACAAAAGGTTTTTTTTTTTTTAATTATTTTTTAAAAGGCAGGGTTTTTGGTAAATTTGTTTAAGACCGGGTTTATTAGTTTTAAAAGGGGTTTGTTAAACCCTGGGGTATTTTTATAATTTTTAAATTTTTTTGATTTCTAATTTTAAAGATTTTTTAAATTTATTTCAAGATTATATTAGAAATTTTTTCCCCGGATTTTTTCCAAAATACTAAACCCCTTTTTTTTTCTTTTCTTTTAATAACTAACAGCCTTTTTATGAAAATTCACGTTTCCTAAGGTTTCCCCCTACCCTTTTTTCTTTTTAATTCCCTTTGGGGTTGTTTTGGCCCTGCCGTACTATTTCTATTTTCTCAACTTTCTGCTTTTCTTTACTTATAAAATATTTATTGGGCCAAAACTATTTTTTTAATTTTGTATTACTTTTGGGTTTATTGGGGGGGGGTTTTCCCCATTTTTTTTTTTTTTTTTTTGATTTAGGTTTTCTTTTTGTTTAGGGGGGGGGTTTTAATTTTTTTTTTTTTTTCGTGTGTTTGGGGTATTTGTTTTTTCGTGTGTGGGGGGTTTTTTTGGGGTTTTTGTCGGGAGGGTCTGGGTTTTTGGGGGGTTTTTGGTTTGTGTTTTGTGGGGTTTTGTTTTGGGGGGTTTTGGGTGTGGGGGGTTTGTGGTGGGGGGTTTGTGTGTGGGAGGGGTTTTGTGTGTTGGGGGGTTTGTGTGTGGGGGGGTTTTGTGTTTGGGGGGTTTTTCCCGTGTTGGGGGGGCCCGTGTTGGGGGGGGGTTTTGGTGTTTGGGGGGTTTGTGTTTTGGGGGGGGTTTGTGTGTGGGGGGTTGTGTGTGTGGGGGGGTTTCTGTGTGTGGGGGGTTCTTTTGTTGTGGGGGGGGTTTTGTGTGTGGGGGTTTTGTGTGTGGGGGTTCTGTGTGTGGAAGGTTTTGTGTTGTGGGGGTTCTGTGTGTGGGGGGTTGTGTGTGTGGGGGTTGTGTGTGTGGGGTTGTGTGTGTGGGGTTGTGTGTGTGGAGGCTTTTGTGTGTGGAGGCTGTGTGTGTGTGGGAGGTTGTGCGTGTGTGGGAGGTTGTGTGTGTGTGTGTGGGAGGTTGTGTGTTTTGTTGGGAGGTTTGTGTGTGTGTGTGGGAGGTTTTTGTGTGTGTGTGGGGAGGTTGTGTGTGTGTGTGGGAGGTTTTTGTGTGTGTGTGGGAGGTTGTGTGTGTGTGTGGGAGGTTGTGTGTGTGTGTGGGGAGGTTGTGTGTGTAGGAGGTTGTGTGTGTAGGAGGTTGTGTGTGTAGGAGGTTGTGTGTGTTTTGTGGGAGGGTTGTGTGTGTGTGTGGGAGGTTGTGTGTGTGTGTGGGAGGTTGTGTGTGATGTTGTGTGTGGGAGGTTCTGTGTGTGGGAGGTTCTGTGTGTGGGAGGTTTGTGTGTGGAGGTTCTGTGCGTGGAAGTTCTGTGTGTGGGGGTTTTGTGTGTGTGTGGAGGTTGTGTGTGTGTGGGGTGTGTGTGTGTGGAGGTTGTGGGGTGTGTGGAGGTTGTGTGTGTGTGGAGGTTGTGTGTGTGTGGAGGTTGTGTGTGTGTGGAGGTTGTGTGTGTGTGGAGGTTGTGTGTGTGTGGAGGTTGTGTGTGTGTGGGGGGTTCTGTGTGTGGGAGGTTCTGTGTGTGGGAGGTTCTGTGTGTGGGGGTTCTGTGTGTGGGAGGTTCTGTGTGTGGGAGGTTCTGTGTGTGGGAGGTTCTATTGGGGGTTTGGGGCCCATGTTCAATGTCTTGGGGGAAAAGGCTTCAAACTTGCGTTTAGGTCTTTTTTAGGATCTCTAAGGAACAAAAAAAGTACAATACCGTGATTAAAACAAACCTAAATAACCCTAACATAGAAGTTACAACGACGTTTCAGCCCCGCCTTGCCCAAATAATGTCAAGTCGACCCAAAACGTCGTCTGATTTTCTTCTCTTTATGAGGGTTTTTGTGTAATGATTCTCTCTCTCTCTCCTCCTCTTTTCTCTCTCTCTCTCTCTCTCTCTCTCTCTCTCTCTCTCTCTCTCTCTCTCTCTCTCCCCCTCCCTCCCCCTCCCCCCTTTTTTACATAAAAGGAGGTATCTAGAAGTAGAACCAAACTATTATAAAATATGTTCTACCCTTTTTTTTCCTTCTTTCTTGTTTCCCCTATAGATTTTTCCCCCATTTTTCAACTCTGCTTTTCCCCTTTTAATAGGCAGTGGTTGTAGGATGGGGAGAAAAACCTTCCCCTTTATTTTCCTTCCCTCAACATCTAGGTAATCGCTGGTAGTTTTACCCGAGAATGTAGTCTCCGGAGCAAAAAAAACCCAAAGTGATGGTAGAGTAAAAAAGGTAACTTTTTGTGTGTCTGTGTTGGAAGGGATATAACGGGCTTCCCCCCCCCCTGTAGTGTGTGTGTGTGTGTGTGTGTGTGTGTGTGTGTGTGTGGGTTTGTGTTGTGTGTGTGTGTGTGTCTGTCTGTTGTCTGTCTGTTGTTGTCTGTGTGTGTGTCTGTGTGTGTAGTAGTGTGTGTACCTGGTTGGACGGGGATATAAGGGCTGCTTCCCTGCACTTGCATTTGTGTGTATATAGATTTGTTTGCTAGCCCTCGGGATGACTTCAAAATTTACTTGGACAACCTCTACTTCGATAGTCATAAAACGTGAAAAAAATTTTTAAATGGTAATCAAAAATAGTATCCTCAAAAATCTCCAGTAAAAAGCAAAATTAAAGATTTTTTTTTTCGCTGATTTTAGGGTTACTTTTGTTGTTTCCACGTTTTTCCCGTTTTATGTCTATTGAAGCCTTCCTGTTTTAAGTAGGTAGACTTATTTTTTTAATTCAAATTAATTGAGAGAAAAATTTAAATTAAAATTTCCCGGGAAGCTTTGAGATAAAAAAAAAGATAATGAATGGTTATATTTCGAAAAGGTGAAGAATTGGACATTGTAAAAACATTTTTTTTGTAGACATTTTCCCACCCCAGGGCTTTCCCGGTAAAATCAAGGACATAAATGAAAATTGAATCATACAAAAACGAGGTAATCAGCCCCTGCCTTGGAGTTAAAAGAGCACTGTACCCAGATACTTCAAGACTAAGGTGTTCTTCCCCAACTCCAGAGTGATTACTCATTTTTTGTTTTTGGTTGTAATTTTCCCCCTGATGTCTTTTTAATGTATTGACGAAGCCCCTGGATGGCGAAACGTCTACAAATAAAAATACCCAGATGTTGCAAGTGCCCAATTCTTCAAGGCATCAAAGCACATAATGACACAAAGTGACAGTGTTGTTTTAAACCTAACGTAAAATAAAAGATCTTTCAAAACTATACAGTATTTCAAGGTGATTGTGAAAAAAAATGCGAAACTTAAATATCTTTTCGAGACAAAAACGAGTGTTTTAATCGAAAAAATAGCCTAACCTAACATAAAAATATTCTGAAAAAAGACTTAAATCTATTTTTAAAAAATGAGTTGTTTTTGGGTAAGACTTGCACTGGCAGCCGCCCTCCGTCTGCCTGCCTTTGTTAGTGTTAGCGTCTGTGTTTGTGCACGTCGTTGCCCAGTAGGGACGCCTGGGCGCCTTCTGCCTCCTCCAAAGGGGGGCCCTTGCATGTTGTGTGCTTTTTGGTCCAGGAGGTCAGAGGTCACGGTCAAGGAGTTTCTTGGGAAAGGTGCGTAGGTGACGTCCGGATGGGTTTTTAGGTGGTGTGATTGGTAAATGTTAATATGTGTTCGCATTTAACCGGGTAATTAATTTTTGATGAATTGACCGGTTCCAACCCCTTTTATCTTTACGAGAGACGCTGCAAGATACAACAACTCGGTTGCCCGGGGCTCTGGCCACCTTTTGGTCCTGACCTACTTTCTTGTGGGGGCCCCGCCCAAAATGTTACCCTGTTTGATATGCGTTTAAACTACTTTTTTCATGTCTCGTACCAAAAAGTTTGCCACGGCTTTCTGTAGGGACGAGGCGATTTTTTTCGATCAGTTCTGCACGGATCAAAAGTCAACTTTAAAACCCTACAGGTAACTCATTGTGATACCGTCGTTCACTGCTGATGCAAGTTCTTTTTGTGAACCCTCATTTTTCTGCTGATTCAGAGAATTTTAGCTACCCTCCAGTTCCTTTGATCAGTTTCTTGATTGAGCTGAGTTCAAGAAGTGACTCAGATGAGTTGAGCAGTGACTCAGATGAGTTAAGAAGTGACTCAGATGAGTTAAGAAGCGACTCAGATGAGTTGAGCAGCGACTCAGGTTAAGCAGTGGAACACTAATGGAAGAGGGGTGAGGGAGACCTAGAATGCTGAAATGCAAGAGAGATGATTGGATCTATCTATTCTCTCCCTTCCCCCATTTAAACACTTTTCTCAAAACATGGATAAATGGTCTCTCTCGAGACCACGGAGCAGGACGCTTATCGAGACTGAGGGACTGACCACCTCAAAACTACTACTTGAAGGCTGTGGGACTGACCACATCAAAAGAACTACCACAAGGCTTAGGGACTGATCACATCATCTTCACTGCTTCTGCTGTCTAGAATTTTAGTCATCTCTATATTCGACAGAAGAAGATTTCTGTCTAGGCGAAACGTTTCGGAAATAAATATACCAAAGTATTACACATGTGTGTCTGTCGTCAGTATTATATATTTTATTAAATAAACCTCAGACCACTGTTGACAAGTCACTGTATAATGTTGTCACTGCTGATAAATCTCTCTCTTGCCTACTTCTGCAACACAAAAAAGCAGATTTCTCTCCTCTATAAAATTCCCTCATTTCTCCCACTTCTTCGATGTCTCTCACACTCTATTACCTCTCCTTCCTCTTTAGTGGGGCTCTTCACCTCCTCGTCTGCATTGGTTGGTGGCCAGACGATGGCTGTGTCCAATCACCGGGAATCTGACCCAATCAGCACACGGTGACCACCCGCTCAAAGCCTGCCAGGCGTCTGCTCCAGAAAGTCTTCTTTGTCGAAATTTTTCACGCCCCTCCTTCATTATGGTGCGTCTGTTGTGAGGAAGAGATAGGGAGATGGAGGTGGTGGTATAGAGAGGGAAGGAAATGGTATGGAGGAGAAATGAGCAAGAGGTATATAGAAGGACGTATTGAAAGGGAGGAAGAGGTAGCAGTAATGACGGGGAGAAACGAGGGAGAAGGAATGAGATGTTTTGAGAGGGGAGGGAGAGAGAGAGGTAGAATTGTAAGGGAAGTGGAAGAAGAAAAATAAAATAGGTAGATAAATGTTGAGAGGAAGGGATATAAGCATTAAGAACGAAAGATGAGAGAGAAGGCGAAAGTAATAGTGGGAGCTGCAAGAAGAATTTAAGGGGGAAGGTGAGGGAGGAAGAGGAAGAAGTATCGCCAAGATGAGAGAGGGGGAAAGAAGTATTGTCTCTTCCATTTCATCAGACTTTGTCCAAATTAATTTTGTTTGGTCCCTTAACAGCTGAGGCTCTATATTATTATTATTATTATTATTATTATTATTATTATTATTATTATTATTGTGTCAGCTAACTCATTATTTTTCTCAAAACTAGAGTACATTACGTTGGGAAAGACAGAACAGTGTGTGGTGATTAAGACACCTGTACAACAGTTGGGTATCTTTATTGCTGAAACGTTTCACCTACACAGTAGGCTTCTTCAGTCAAATACAAAACCAGCAGGTTTAGTAGTGAAATGAAGATGATGTAATCAGTCCATCAACCTTCGACTACTAAACCGTGCAGACGAAACGTTTCAACAATAAAGATACCCAACTCTTGCACGTGTCTTAATCTTCAACTTGTCGGTATTTTATACTATTTTCAGTACAAGAGAGGACTTGCTTACCAAGTATGGGATAACTATTGAAGTAACTGGGTAAAAAAAGGGGCTGATCCCGATTATGTGTAGTATTTTGTTAAGTGTAAACTGATGGCTAGACGTGTGCTGTCAAGAACTACAGTTCCATCCATTGACAACTGAGATCATTTCTAGGCTGAATATGATACATATCCGGGAGATAGGATGCACCATTTTTTTCTGGGGGGGGTGCAAGGCTGACAGCGTTTGCCAGCTCAGTTGACGAGGCTGAATGCTGAATTTCAAACTGATGGAAAAGAGAGACGCGGGTGTGTGGGGGGTGACTGGGGGGGCAGTACTAGTGACGGAAGTCAAAAATTGCCAAGGTACTGTAGGTAAACTTTGAAAAATAAATAAGGTAGTTATTGGTAAGATAGTTTTTAGTCAAAAAGGAATAGGTCTACAAAATATAGACACAAGAGAGGTGAGAGGCAAAATCTTTCTTAACGTCTACTGGTCACAGACCGGGCCACGGGGGCGTTGACCCCCCGAAACCCTCTCCCGGTATATACAGACAACAGAAATATAAGAGATAAAATAGACGAACTTGGATTAACTGCATTTGCAGGTAAATGAGCCTATTGAATGATACATACAAGGAAACAAATTATTCCATTGATAGAATCAGCAGGAAAGGGGCGGCGTTTCTATGCATTTTAAGGAAAAAATAATGCTGCATCAGGACGCTATAATGGGGGAAGGAACACAAACAGAATTGTTATGTATGAATCTAACAAGCTACTACCTAGCATCGTTTAAGCGTGAACTTTTGGTAGCTTTAAAAATAGATTGGACAGATATGTAATTGGAGTGATAGGCTAGGCCTGCTGCCGTGCTCTACACTTCTTAGGTTCTTTAAAAGTGCGTCTAGCATTTCTTTGAGGTCTGAGAAATAGTCATCACCATCACTGCTGTTAATGCTTCTACTCCCATCAACCCTTCCCACTGCTACTACCACTGCCAGTCCTACCCACTGCTACTGCCACTACCAGCCCTACCCACTGCTACTACCACTGCCAGCCCTACCCACTGCTACAACATGCCAGCCCTACCACTGCTACAACATGCAGCCCTACCCACTGCTACCACCACTGCCAGCCCTACCCACTGCTACTGCCACTACCATCCCTACCCACTGCTACTACCACTACCAGCCCTACCCACTGCTACTACCACTGCCAGCCCTACCCACTGCTACAGCCAGTGCCAGCCCTACCCACTGCTACTACCACTGACAGCCCTACCCTCTGTTACTACCACTTCCAGCCTTACCCTCTGTTACTACCACTGCCAGCCCTACCCACTGCTACTACCACTGCCAGCCCTACCCACTGCTACTACCACTGCCAGCCCTACCCACTGCTACTACCACTACCAGCCCTACCCACTGCTACTACCACTACCAGCCTACCCACTGCTACTACACTACCAGCCCTACCCACTGCTACTACCACTGCCAGCCCTACCCACTGTTTACTTCCACTGCCAGCCCTACCCACTGTTATTACCACCATCACAAACCTATACCCCCACCACCCCTACAAACCGGTACAACGATCTCCCCTACACTAACACTCCCCCCCCTTCCACACTCCTTTCAAACAAGCACGAGCTGTAAGTAAATTTCCGTCACGCACCAACAAAATCATTCATGGGCACAATACGCCATTTCAACTCTTGACTACTAAAATTAGATCAGCACTGAGCTTGGTAATACAAACTACATATAATTCAACGTACGTTTCCCCACCGCGCCAATACGAGGCTTAACGCAATGAATTCTATTTACAAATTCATTTGATTGTCGTTCTCAGAAATTTATATATATATTGTGTGTACTTGGATTGTGGATAATGGATTGTGTGAGGGGTAAACTGGGGGAGGGAGATGGTACTAACCAGTTATAGAAGTGGTAGTGGAAAGTTGAGGAGAGGGGTAGTTTTCGTGGTATAATAGATGGAAAGGAGAGTGAAGGTTGAAGGGAGGCAATAATAGTGGTAGTAGCAATAGTAGTAGTAATGGAGGGGAGGGGGTAGTCGTAGTAATGGAAGTAGTATGGCAAGTCTACCACTACTTTTGTCTCCCTTCACTCCCCTTGCTATCTCTTTCGCTACGAAAACTACTCCCCCTACCTCCCTCCCTCCCTCCTCCTCCTCCACCTCCTCCTGCTGCTGCTGCTGCTGCTTGCTGCTGCTTGCTGCTGCTGCTTGCTGCTGCTGCTTGCTGCTTGCTGCTGCCGCTGCTGCTGCTGCTTGCTTGCTGCTTGCTGCTGCTTGCTGCTGCTGCTTGCTGCTGCTTGCTGCTGCTTGCTGCTGCTGCTGCTGCTGCTGCTGCTGCTGCTGCTGCCGCCGCCGCTGCTGCTGCTGCTGCTGCTGCTGCTGCTTGCTGCTGCTGCTTGCTGCTGCTGCTGCTGCTGCTGCTGCTGCTGCTTGCTGCTGCCGCCGCTGCTGCTGCTGCTGCTGTTGCCGCCGCCGCCGCCGATGACTACGACTACTACCAGCATTGGCCACTTTATTGTTGTAGGGTCGGAGTCATGCTGTATTTATAAGAGAAACTTATGCCACATTAGGTAACCTATTTCTTGCGGTAACATTTCGTCCACATATTTTATCAGTCCATTACAGAGATAAAGGCAGGGAAATACATATATCAGCACAGATATCAGTTAAAGTATAGGTCGGGTGTACAAAATGGCTAATGGTGACTGTTTTCTGACGGCCTAAAACCATTTCTGTTGCTAAGACGGATGACTGCGGGCTCTAAACAACGGCGTTTATATAAGTCTTTTCATCGATAAAAAGTTCCATCATTCCACTTTGTCAAGTGGTCGTGGATGTACCTGTGAATAACTCACAACCCTGAATCAGGACTCTTATCGAGCGGGTTGTTACAATACTGAGGTGTGTAATTACTTAACTTCCCATGTAGGATACATCAAGGCACATGTAGGACACATCAGGGCACATGTAGGACATGCAGGACACATGAAGCCATATGCAGGGCACATCAAGGCACATGTAGGACATCAGAGGCACATGTAGGACATATCAAAGGTACATGTAGGACACATCAGAGGCACATGTAGGACACAGAGGCACATGTAGGACACATCAAAGGTACATGTAGGACACATCAGAGGCACATGTAGGACACAGAGGCACATGTAGGACACATCAAAGGTACATGTAGGACACATCAGAGGCACATGTAGGACACATCAAAGGCACATGTAAGACATGTGCCTTGATGCTAGTCAAAACTCGTTGATCCAAGGGCTTCGAGCTACCTTGGATAAAATAAAATCTAAGCCCAGTAGGAACATTGCAGTACCCTTTATTAAACAACTGGGCTCCCTACTGCAGCAGAAATATCAAATAAGCCAGGGATGGGGTGTGTTTATCCAAGGCAGGGGTAGCAGCATAAGCTAGTGTTTATCCAAGGCAGGGGTAGCAGCATTAGCTAGTTCAATGCAGGGTGATCTGTTGATGTGGGTATCAGACTTTTAACTAGAAATAGACATGGGTATTTGTGGGAAATGAAGGGACCGTTGCACTCTTAGTTTTAGGCAGCTCAGATTTTAATAAGTGTGATACTATGGATTTTAGATATAACAGTTGTGAAATGAACTAAACCTGGTAATTTCAAGTAAAATGATAGAAAAACCAAATTCAGAAACGTTGATGAATAACAATTGGAATATTAAAAAGGTATTTATTTTACAAATAGTCATAATACTGGCCACAAAATGAACGAGTTGAGAATGTTCGCATGTGCTGGAAACTTTAATATTGTTACAGTAACTGGGAGGTGATTTAATTTGAGGAATGAGGACCTGCCTATTGAATGCCACACTCGGGAAAAGCTGAAGACACGATCATAGAACCTGTTTGGACAGGATTTCTAAACTAAGATAAAATTAAAGTATGGTAGATTGACCCTCATCCCCCCCCCCCCCCCAACTTGGAAAGCGACCAAGAGAGAAGACTACTTTGGTCCGATGTTGTCGAGGCTTCAAGACACGATAGCATAGTTATTCTAGACGCTTTTAATTTTAGCCAAATTGACTGGGCATAGTCAAACTAATGGTGCCGTAAAGCTCACTCGCTTTTTTTCCCCCTTTTACACAGGGTTTTAAAGTGATAGATAAATCCTAATTATTCAAGCAAGTAGATGATTAACTAATAGCCATATTAAAAGTATTTATTTTATCAAATACAGATAGGGAACAGGATGAAGTTGGAGCGCATGTGTGGGCCAGTAATTTTCATTAGATAGGCCGATTATTCGTTGACATATGTGTACGACATTGAATGCCGTGTCATCGGGAATAATGAAACAGATTGACGATGTTTGGAGGTTTATAAGTCAGAGTGAAGTTGGCTAGATGCCCGTCATGTTAGAACCTACTTCTCCCTGTCCTCGGAAGGACCAAGTGATGGACGACAATACTCTCGTCCGTTTTTGACTTAACACTGCATATTTTCAGTACCTATTATTTTAGCAAGTTGACTGGGCAAGAAACAATGCAGTTGCCTGGAAACTCACATACTACTTTTTTGGTCTCAACGCCATACAGCAGTTTCATTAATTAGGAACCAGAGCTTACTGAAAGTTACAGCCTTTCGTAATCAGCCAAAAGAAACCTTTTAATGTGATTCAACAGGAATAAACATACCGGCCGGGATTGAACCCGGTCTAGAGTCCACTCCGCCCGTCCGTTAACCACTGAAGCGCCACAATAAGATTTCATCCGAACTAGGTTATGTTCTACACATAGAAGTTACAAGGCTCTGTACATCGGCGGGAAGATGAGCTAGAGTTGTCAGCAGCTACTGGAGTTGTCGTAAAAACTGCATTTGTGTTTGCTGCCCTTCCTATGGTGTAGAAATTACTAGTTCTGAATCGTATTGTGGCTAAGTGTGGTACTTGCAATCACGACGCTGATTTTAACTCTATTTACACGGTTATCCGGGAATTTATTGCAATCGGTCAGAGTTTCTAAGCAACAGGGAGTAAATTATTACCAACTGCGCCAAGTCTTGTATTGTTGCACATGTGCACCTGTTCGAACATTCGTTTTTGGTAGACGATTCATGACGATAGCTGTTTACCGTATAGTTCGGTAGCATACTTGCCGTTCTGAACAATTACATTTGTAATACCAAATTACACCACCACATACTGATAGGTACAACAATACCACCACTATTTACACCACCCACTCAATACTTTTATGGTAACCATCTCACATGCCCTTGTTGAGCAGACACCATTACTAGGTACACATTACTATGCCATAGTGTACACCACCTACCGTTACTCTATTAGGTACATCACTACCCCACACTGTTCCTACACACATACTACTATTAGTACAATCACTACCCACACTGTATCACCACCACACTACTGCTATGGTACACACATACACCATCTACTTACACCACCACTACTACTATGGTACACCATCACACCACCACTTGTACTACATACTATGGTACACCTCATACACCACTACTTTCACCACTACCTACTACTATGGTACACCATCACCACCATACACCAACTACTACTATGGTACACCATCACTACCACCACTCTACTATGTACACCACACCATACTACCACCACCACCACTACTACTATGGTACACCATCACCACCACCACTACTACTATGGTACACCATCACTACCACCACTACTACTATGGTACACCATCACTACCACCACTACTACTATGGTACACCATCACTACCACCACTACTACTATGGTACACCATCACTACCACCACTACTACTATGGTACACCATCACTACCACCACTACTGTTACACACACTACCACTACTACTATGGTACACCATCACTACCACCACTCTACTGTTCACCACACACCACCACTACTATGGTACACCATCACTACCACCACTACTTTACATGGTACCACACCACTACTACTATGGTACCATCACTACACCACTACTGGTTACACATCCTACCACCACTACTACTATGGTACACCATCACTACCACCACTACTGTTACACCACCACCACTTACTATGGTACACCATCACTACCACCACTACTACTATGGTACACCATCACTACCACCACTACTGTTACACCACCACCACCACTACTACTATGGTACACATCACTACCACCACTACTGTAACCACCACTACTACTATGGTACACCATCACTACCACCACTACTGTTACACCACCACCACTACTACTATGGTACACCATCACTACCACCACTACTGTTACACCACCACCACTACTACTATGGTACACCATCACTACCACCACTACTGTTACACCACCACCACTACTACTATGGTACACAATCACTACCACCACTACTACTATGGTACACCATCACTACCACCACTACTGTTACACCACCACCACTACTACTATGGTACACCATCACTACCACCACTACTGTTACACCACCACTACTACTATGGTACACCATCACTACCACCACTACTGTTACACCACCACCACCACCACTACTACTATGGTACACCATCACTACCACCACTACTGTTACACCACCACTAACTATGGTACACCATCACTACCACCACTACTGTTACACCACCACCACTACTATCTGTTACACTTCCACCACCATTTACACTACCACCACTATTTGCACTCTCACCATCATTTACACTACTACTATTTGCACTCCCACCATCATATACACTACCCCACCATTTGCGCTCCCACCATCATTTACACTACCACCACCAGTCACATCCCTCAACAGTAATGCCTCTACTACCACCAGTTCAGCAACCATCGCTATAACTATTGCACTACACCAACACCACCAGTAACGCCACTACCATCACAAGAAACGCCACTACTACTACTACCACCACCACCACCATTAAGGCTACTACTGCCACCGCTAGTAACACCATCATCCTTCTCTAAGAAGGCAGGTCCAGAGATCATATATGCTTTAAAACAGAATCGATGATGGATCCTTTGTTCTCGTGTCACGGTGTCATAGGCAGAGCAGAAGGTCGTCTTTATAGGCTTTCTGAAATCTAGTTTAGTGTTATTCTTGCATAATAAAAAAAAATCTAATTTGACTGAGAGTTCTATTGAGATGAATTTTATTAAGAAGTTCATTTGTGTTGAGTCGCTTGAGTAAGAATACCAGAATGTCATCCAGATTTTACATTCACATTACTGGAGACAAATGGTATAAAGCCGACAAGTACAAAAGACAAAATTACAAAAAGGAGCTTCATTGAGTCGTTTCGCCTGTAGACAGGTTTCTTCAGTCACTGACAGAAGAGGCTTGTTTACAGGCAAAACGTCTCAATACAGTTCCTTTCTGCAGGTACCTTTTTCACGTTATTTCACCGGGGATGTTTGGCTTTAGTCTCTCTTCCAGGTACATAGTGTATAAGCTAACCTGGACCTCACTAAGGGGTGAACCCATAGCCATTCCAAAGCTTTGATTGCCTGAACACAATGTTGCCAAACAGCAAGCAATTTTAAAACTCAGTAATGTTGACTGAATCCTTAGACGAAAGAGGAAGGTCGAAGTTATCACTAACCTTTAGACCAAGAATAGAGAACAAAGATATGACATCATAATTGACAAGTTTCCTGTTGGTGCTCTCAAACTGGTGTAACAAATCACTAAAAGTGACTGAGGTGAGCTGCACTAATCGTGCCTTCCAGTCTGGAGAGATGTTTTATCGAGGTTCATCCTAGTCTGTGTTTGGAGTGGTGTTTTGTCACTGCTAGTCTGTGTTGGAGGTGGTGTTTGGTCACTGCTAGTCTGTGTTTGGAGTGGTGTTTTGTTACTGCTAGTCTGTTTGAAGTGGTGTTTTGTTACTGCTAGTCTGTGTTTGGGGTGGTGTTTTGCTACTGCTAGTCTGTGTTTGGAGTGGTGTTTTGTCACTGCTAGTCTGTGTTGGAATGGTGTTTTTGTCACTGCTAGTCTGTGTTTGGAGTGGTGTTTTGTTACTGCTAGTCTGTTTGGAGTGGTGTTTTGTTACTGCTAGTCTGTTTGGAGTGGTGTTTTGTTACTGCTAGTCTGTTTGGAGTGATGTTTTGTTACTGCTAGTCTGTGTTTGGGGTGGTGTTTTGTTACTGCTAGTCGTGTTTGGAGTGGTGTTTTGTTACTGTTAGTCTGTGTGAGTGTTTTTGTTACTGCTAGTCTGTGTTGGAGTGGTGTTTTGTTACTGCTAGTCTGTTTGGGTGGTGTTTTGTACTGCTAGTCTGTTTGGAGTGGTTTGTGTACTGCTAGTCTGTTTGTGAGTGGATGTTTTGTCACTGCTAGTCTGTTTTGAGTGGTGTTTTGTTACTGCTAGTCTGTTTTGGGTGATGTTTTGTCACTGCTAGTCTGTGTTTGGGTGGTGTTTTGTTACTGCTAGTCTGTTTGAGGTGGTGTTTTGTTACTGCTAGTCTGTGTTTGGAGTGATGTTTTGTTACTGCTAGTCTGTTTGGGGTGGTGTTTTGTTACTGCTAGTCTGTTTGGAGTGGTGTTTTGTTACTGCTAGTCTGTTTGGAGTGGTGTTTTGTTACTGCTAGTCTGTTTGGAGTGGTGTTTTGTTACTGCTAGTCTGTGTTTGGGGTGGTGTTTTGTTACTGCTAGTCTGTTTGGGTGGTGTTTTGTTACTGCTAGTCAGTGTTTGGGGTGGTGTTTTGTTACTGCTAGTCTGTGTTTGGGGTGGTGTTTTGTTACTGCTAGTCTGTGTTTGGGGTGGTGTTTTGTTACTGCTAGTCAGTGTTTGGGGTGGTGTTTTGTTACTGCTAGTCTGTGTTTGGGGTGGTGTTTTGTTACTGCTAGTCTGTTTGAGTGGTGTTTTGTTACTGCTAGTCTGTGTTTGGGGTGGTGTTTTGTTACTGCTAGTCTGTGTTTGGGGTGTTTTTGTTACTGCTAGTCTGTGTTTGGGTGGTGTTTTGTTACTGCTAGTCTGTGTTTGGGGTGGTGTTTTGTTACTGCTAGTCTGTGTTTGAAGTGGTGTTTTGTTACTGCTAGTCTGTGTTTGGGGTGGTGTTTTGTTACTGCTAGTCTGTGTTTGGGGTGGTGTTTTGTTACTGCTAGTCTGTGTTTGGGGTGGTGTTTTGTTACTGCTAGTCTGTGTTTGGGGTGGTGTTTTGTTACTGCTAGTCTGTGTTTGGGGTGGTGTTTTGTTACTGCTAGTCTGTGTATCGTTGAATACTTTCGTTTCGTGCTGTAAATTTGCATCATTTCTCTCCCTCTACTTTCCCATTACTTTCTCCCCTTTTCTTTCATCCTCCCATTCTCTCTCCCATCCTTCCTCTGCTTTCTCTTATCCTTCCTTCTCTCTCTTACCCTCTCTTTACACAACATCCTCTCTTACTCCTTAATCTTCTCCTTCCGCCTTTCCTTCAGGTTATCCCTTCATTTTTCCCTTCCTGTTATCCCTCTCCTCCTCCCGTTGCTCAGTCACCCTTCCATTTCTCCCTCCTGTTATCCCTCTCCTCCTCCCGTTGCTCAGTCACCTTCCATCTTCAAGGCGCCATGACCTTCTCCTCTCCGTTGCTCGCGAGCATGACTTTAATTTCTCTGTTATTCTCTTCTCTTTCATACTCCTGGCCTGGCACTCCTCTTTCCTGTACCACAATGCTTTATTATGGCATACTCTTTATCCATTACCTGCACCACCTTATCCATTACCTGCACCTCTTATCCATTACCTGCACCTATTATCCATTACCTGCACCTCTTATCCATTACCTATACCCCTTATCCCTTACCTGTACTCTTGATCCGTTATTTGTACTCTCTATCCATTTCCTGTACTCCTTATCCATTACCTTTACCCCTTATCCATTACCTTTACCCCTTATCCATTACATGTATCACTTATCCAATACATGTATCCCTTATCCGTTACCTGTATCCCTTATCCATTACCTGTATCCCTTGCCCATTACCTGTATCCCTTATCCATTACCTGTATCCCTTGCCCATTACCTGTATCCCTTGCCCATTACCTGTATCCCTTGCCCATTACCTGTATCCCTTATCCATTACCTGTATCCCTTATCCATTACCTGTAGTGAGGCTGTATGTGCAGTGTCGTACCTGTCTTGCTTATAGACGAAGTGATGAAATGAACAGGTGAGAGTAGAAGAACATGTGACAGCATAGGAACAGGTGACAGCATAGGAACAGGTGATAACAGAGGAGCAGGTGAAAGTAGAGGAACAGGTGACAGTAGTAGAACAGGTGAAAATAGGACAACAGGTGACAGAGGAATAGGTGAAAATAGAGGAACAGGTTAAACAGCTTCAGATAATTTGTAATGTTAACTAATATAGTGTCAGTACCAGAGGTTGGTTGATAGGTTAGTTACTACACGATCTGTTAACTAATATAGTGTCAGTACCAGAGGTTGGTTGATATGTTAGTTACTACACGATCTGTTAACTAATATAGTGTCAGTACCAGAGGTTGGTTGATATGTTAGTTACTACACGATCTGTTAACTAATATAGTGTCAGTACCAGAGGTTTGGTTGATATTGTTAGTACTTTACACGATGCCATTAACTTAATAAGTGTCAGTACCAAGGTTGGTTGATATGTTAGTTACTACACGATCTGTTAACTAATATAGTGTCAGTACCAGAGGTTGGTTGATATGTTAGTTACTACACGATCTGTTAACTAATATAGTGTCAGTACCAGAGGTTGGTTGATAGGTTAGTTACTACACGATCTGAGAAAAGTGTCCTTTGTATCCTGTAACTTTACTTGCAAACTTTCAAGAGGCAGAGGAGCCGCAGCTCAACCCTCCCAAGAGGTTCAAGAGATGGACATCATCACCTTGAAGTGTACCAGAAAGTCTAGCAGCTGTAGCTTAACATTCTGGAGAGGCCACTTAAGTGGGACTGTGTGGCAGGCCCAATTCTGTATCACTCACCCCTAAAAGTGGTGTCCCGTGGCGTGGTTGGCAGCGCTCTCGCTGTGTCCGTGGTTCGATCCCCGACATAGGTGGAAATGCTGGGCTTGTTTCCTTACACCTACTATCCCTGTTCACCTAGCAGTAAAATGGGTACCTGGGTGTTAGTCGACTGGTGTGGGTCGCATCCTGGAGGACAAGATTAAACGACCACAGTGGAAATAAGATACAGTCCTCGATGAACGCGGACTTTCATTGGTTATCCTGGTTATCCTTATCAAGGAACAGTAAAATTAATAAGAGAAGACTTAAAAAGCTGAGATGTGACCTTACTGAGCCTGTGAATTCCTTTCCTGTTAAGTTTCTAGTCAGGTCACATGTTAGATAATATTTTTGTCAACACTACTTATAATTCTCACAAATTCTGTTCATTATAAATGAATCTAATTTATAAAATTCTGGACTTACATTACAATTAATATTATTTGTTATAAAGCAGGATTCCATTTTGTTCAAGCATAGATTCGCTTGATACAGTATTCTCGGCTTTGTCAAAATTAATAGGTTGCTTAAAATTTCTCACATGAATAAAAAGAGTATTGGACTCTTGCCTAGTTCTAATATTTACGTTTCTGATCTTATTTCAAGACTTTTTCCAGTTTCTCCAATATTAAAATTTATTGCATTTTTACAGGGAATCATGTGGACAGCCATCATCATTTTGGGAAAAATTCTTAATCAAATGCCTTTTTTTTTTACTCTCTATATCAATGTTTATAAATACAACTTGAATTTTGAAGTTCTTAAGCAGGGAAGGTGTATCAAGAAAGCTTTCATGATACGACAGAACCAACATACTCTTGACTGAATAAGGTTCTTGTTATTGTAACCAATATATAATAATAATTAATAATAATAGACACATGGGAATAGAGGTTTACAGCTGATACAATGATTGATTTAAAGATTCATTTAACAGAGATTGTTAATAATGGGAGGGGGAGGGGAGAAAATGTGGAAGATGGACGGTGCGAAGGAGATTAGTGGGAGGGAGGTAGAGAAGGAAGTTATAAAGGAGAGAAGTACGAATGAGAAGGGGAAAATATGAAGGAAGGAAAGAAGAGTAGTTGGGATGAGAAGCTGGAAGGAGGACATGGCGACGCGCAAGATAAGAGAGGAGAAATGGATTGGAGCTAAAAGGAGTGTAGTGGAGAGAGAGAGAAAGAGAGAGGGGGAAGGAGACTTGGGGTGGGCTGGATAAGCAGATTTGACTCGGGATAATGGATTGGAGTGAGAGGGAGCACGACAGGGAGTATGGAGTGGCACTCCAGGATTACGCCAGCAAATGTTGGGTCCCAGCCAGCCTGCCAGGGAGCAGTGCTCACGGCATACTAGGTCAGGGAGAGTGGGTGTGGAGAGGGTTAGGGAGAGAGTGGGCTGCTGAAAGAGTGACAGGGTGAGGGGGGGGAAGAATGAGTGGGGTGGACAGAAAAATAGGGAAAGGGGAAAAATGAGTGAGGGGGAGGGGAGGTTAAGAGAGGGGTTAGGCGGTTAGGGAGAGAGTGAGAAGTGAGGGAGAATGAAATTGAGTGTGAAGGAGAGAGGTTAGAGAAAGAGACGGGCGAATGGATGAGACAGACAGACAGAACAGACAGACAAAGCAAGAGCAAGCAAGCTGGAACATTAAGGTTAATTGTCGGTTGTGTGTGTTGTGTGTGTGTGGTGTGGTGTGTGTGTGTGGTGCCGAATAGGTAAAATTGGTCAGTTAGCAAGAACTCGTTTAAAATTAAGTCCTTTCTAAAATTTTCTCCTACGTGCTTAAAGATATATTTTTTTTCATTGATGTTAATGTAAAAATTAATAATTTTGTACCCAAAGAACCTTAGAAAACTTAACTAACCTTATTATAACAAGCGCAATTTAACCTAATCCAACTAAATATTTTTTAAATTAGTTTACAATTTAACAATAGACGAACACAGTGAAATATATTTTTTTTCGTAAAGTTCAGAATGGTTTTTGCGATATTATTGCATACACAAATTTTCGCTTGCCTTATTCGGCAAGAAGAGTGTTGCTATTTAACTAAAATAGCAAGTTTTACACACACACACACACACACACACACACACACACACACACACACACACACACACACACACACACAACACACACACACACACACACACACACATATATATATATATATAATATATATATATATATAATATATATATAACACAGTTTTTCTCATTATATGTTCGTAACATTTTTCACTAGTTAGTGTGCCTTGCTCCTTTCTTCCCCCGTAGAACAGATAGATAGGAATAGATAGGCATTTCTAAAAAGCGCGGAGTAATGTGGAGATAGATGTGATGGGTGGAGGGTAAGAGAGCCCGGGTGAGCCAGGTAATTGTCAAAAATGGCCGCGAGCCGCCAGAATCACTGGGGTTAAAGCCACAACCTACTTATCAAAGCCTTTAGTAAATCATCCGGGAGGGAGGTGGATGGGGGGGAGGAGGAGGATGGAGGGGGGAAGAGAAAGGGAAAAAATGAGAAGGGATTTTTATATTTAACAAAATTGGATGCATCCGCAGTGTGCTGCTGCTGCGGGGATTTGTACTAGGTGTTGAAATATGTCAGTTAGAACTGGGAGACTTCGGTGGGGGGGAGAGAGAGAGAGAGAGAGAGAGGGAGGAGAGGGAGAAAAAGAGAGGAGAGAGAGAGAGAGAGAGAGAGAGAGAGAGAGAGAGAGAGGGAGGGAGAGGAAGCAAGCAAGAGTGAGAACATGTGAACTAAAGAACAGATTGGGAGAGAATGGGAATGGTATTGCAAGTGTTAAGGTTAGTTAGTGTTGTTTCACCAGGTTACGTTCAGTGACCACCAGATCTAAACCTTCGTGTTGAGTGAAGTTATATTTAACCAGTTTATAAACAGGTAATGCTAGATACCTAATATATTCCCTTGTCGCCAGCTCCCAAATGTCTTTGCGGTTCTTTAGTTTCTCCTAATTCTATGTCACCCAGCTTAGCAGACGGAGGATAAAGCCTCCACCACTTCTCGCGCTAAATGACCCACACAGGTTTAGCGCTGTTCGTGAATTAAGACTTATTCAATTTTAGTTTACCTCCGTTCAGAGAGTTTTTAATGCCAGTGAAGGGCTCTTGTTCCAAGGAAATGGAACTACCTTTGTGTGGAATGTTCTTGGTGTACTCCAGCTTATATGAAGTCAGGACCACGTTTTACTATCAGCTGACTGAGAAGGTAGCAAGATAGAGTCGAGAGAAAGGTTGTAGGGGGAGATAGACAGGAGGTCTGGCTATGTAGAGGTTAGAGAGGAGAGAGAGGTTGTAGGGGGAGATAGACAGGTCTGGCTATGTAGAGGTTAGAGAGGAGAGAGAGGTTGTAGGGGAAGATAGACAGGAGGTCTGGCTATGTAGAGGTTAAAGAGGAGAGAGAGGTTGTCGGGGAAGATAGACAGGAGGTCTGGCTATGTAGAGGTTAGAGAAGAGAGAGAAGTTGTAGGGGGAGATAGACAGGAAGTCTGGCTATGTAGAGGTTAAAGAGGAGAGAGAGGCTGTAGGGGAAGATAGACAGGAGGTCTGACTATGTAGAAGTCAGAGAGGAGAGAGAGGTTGTAAGGGAAGATAGACAGGAGGTGTGGCTATGTAGAAGTCAGAGGAGAGGCCAGTGCTGGTAGTAAAGACAGCTGTGAGAAAGTTCAAGAGACTGAGAGTCCTTCAGTGATATACTTTTAGTAAACTGTGAACTTTAAATTTAAGTATTAATATTTATCAAGTGATAGTATTCTCTCTCCTCTAAAGTAATTAAATAAAAATTCATAATGTAATTCCTGAGTGCTTCTGGTAGAGCTAATTACTCTCCACTTAATAAATACCATTCAAATACCACTTAGTTTACACTTTAGAATACTTCTTAGTTTACACCTTAGAATACTTCTTAGTTTACACTTTAGAATACTTCTTAGTTTACACTTTAGAATACTTCTTAGTTTACACTTTAGAATACTTCTTAGTTATACACTTTAGGGAAAACTTCTATAGTTACACTTTAGAATACTTCTTAGTTTACACTTAGAATACTTCTTTAGTTTAAACTTTAGAATACTTCTTAGTTTACACTTAGAATATACTTAGTTTACAACCTTAGAATACTTCTTAGTTTACACTTTAGAAACTTCTTAGTTACACTTTAGAATACTTCTTAGTTTACACTTTAGAATACTTCTTAGTTTACACTTTAGAATACTTCTTAGTTTACACCTTAGAATACTTCTTAGTTTACACCTTAGAATACTTCTTAGTTTACACTTTAGAATACTTCTTAGTTTACACCTTAGAATACTTCTTAGTTTACACTTTAGAATACTTCTTAGTTTACACCTTAGAATACTTCTTAGTTTACACTTTAGAATACTTCTTGTGTGTCAAAAATGGTTTAGAAAACCAACAAGTTGAAGAACGAGACATTTGTTTTACATTTTGGAATCTTTATCGAGGAAATGTATCGCCACATAGTGGCTTCATCAGTCCAGTACAAAGACGAACGGTGGAAACAGAGGAGGAGTTTGAGGTAATCAGTCCCTCAGCCTGGTATCGATGTGTTCACATAGATTCCAGGCTGAGGGACTTGTTACTTTAAACTCTATTATTTCCACCGTTCTTTTTTTTTTGTATTGGACTGATGAAGCCACAAGTGGATGATTGTTAAGAACACTTTTTAGGGGATAATTCCAAAAATTAAGATTAAATGTGAATACATTAAGTTTATCAGTACTTGATATTATTGATAATACTGAATAAATTTGTGCTTATAAAATAGCATAATGAACGGTATGTTACAGTGGTAACATAATGAACGGTATGTTACAGTGGTAACATAATGAACGGTATGTTACAGTGGTAACATAATGAACGGTATGTTACAGTGGTAACATAATGAACGGTATGTTACAGTGGTAACATAATGAACGGTATGTTACAGTGGTAACATAATGAACGGTATGTTACAGTGGTAACATAATGAACGCTATGTTACAGTGGTAACATAATGAACGGTATGTTACAGTGGTAGCATAATGAACGGTATGTTACAGTGGTAACATAATGAACGGTATGTTACAGTGGTAACATAATGAACGGTATGTTACAGTGGTAACATAATGAACGGTATGTTACAGTGGTAACATAATGAACGGTATGTTACAGTGGTAACATAATGAACGGTATGTTACAGTGGTAACATAATGAACGGTATGTTACAGTGGTAACATAATGAACGGTATGTTACAGTGGTAACATAATGAACGTATGTTACAGTGGTAACATAATGAACGGTATGTTACAGTGGTAACATAATGAACGGTATGTTACAGTGGTAACATAATGAACGGTATGTTACAGTGGTAACATAATGAACGGTATGTTACAGTGGTAACATAATGAACGGTATGTTACAGTGGTAACATAATGAACGGTATGTTACAGTGGTAACATAATGAACGGTATGTTACAGTGGTAACATAATGAACGGTATGTTACAGTGGTAACATAATGAACGGTATGTTACAGTGGTAACATAATGAACGGTATGTTACAGTGGTAACATAATGAACGGTATGTTACAGTGGTAACATAATGAACGGTATGTTACAGTGGTAACATAATGAACGGTATGTTACAGTGGTAACATAATGAACGGTATGTTAGAGTGGTAACATAATGAACGGTATGTTACAGTGGTAACATAATGAACGGTATGTTACAGTGTAACATAATGAACGGTATGTTACAGTGGTAACATAATGAACGGTATGTTACAGTGGTAACATAATGAACGGTATGTTACAGTGGTAACATAATGACGTATGTTACAGTGGTAACATAATGAACGGTATGTTACAGTGGTAACATAATGAACGGTATGTTACAGTGGTAACATAATGAACGGTATGTTACAGTGGTAACATAATGACGGTATGTTACAGTGGTAACATAATGAACGGTATGTTACAGTGGTAACATAATGAACGGTATGTTACAGTGGTAACATAATGAACGGTATGTTACAGTGGTAACATAATGAACGGTATGTTACAGTGGTAACATAATGAACGTATGTTACAGTGTAACATAATGAACGGTATGTTACAGTGGTAACATAATGAACAGTATGTTACAGTGGTAACATAATGAACAGTATGTTACAGTGGTAACATAATGAACAGTATGTTAGTGGTAACATAATGAACGGTATGTTACAGTGGTAACATAATGAACGGTATGTTACAGTGGTAACATAATGAACGTATGTTACAGTGGTAACATATACATTGTTACAGTGGTAACATAATGAACAGTATTTCCAGTGTCAGTATTTAACACTAAAGGACGCTTGTTACAGAAACATGCGTAAGTTCTTGGGAGGGAGAACGCCTTCACCGGATTAGTAGTAGCACTTAACAGTTTAAAGTCCACAGTCTTGTAAAAGTATACCACTCTAAGGCTCTACTCTGGGTCTCTTGCAGATACCTCGCTGCTGACTTCCACTTCCTCCCTGGTTTCTGATCCTTATGATTTCACGTTCACACCCTAGTAAAATCGAAAGTGGTTGGGTACTCATGTTTATTCCCTATTCTCCCCACCTCACACATTTCCTTCTTTCTTCCTTCCTCCATGTACTCCTTCCCTTGTCCTTCCTTCCTCCCCTGTCCTTCCTTCCTCCCCTGTCTTTCCTTCCTTCCCCTCCTTACCAGAGCTCTGGTCATACAGTTAACACTGGTGTCTTCTGCCACAGAGGCAGGAGACCTGTTTGTCTCCTGCTGCCATGGTCCCCACTGATGTTTGTCCTCCTACATCCTCTCTTCATTCCACCTTCCTTTCTTCATGACCTCAAAGTAATGTGCATATATGGCATTCCACACTCCCTTCCCCGGCAACAAATTTCATTACCTCTATTTTCCTAGTAGTGTTGTCCTCTATGGATTTAGAGCTTTACCCCATGAATATCGTAGCAATTCAAATTTTCCCCTTGAGTGCAGTCCGGTAGGTTATCACGTTGGCTTAGTGGGCGGAGGATCGAGCTTTCACCACTCCTTGCGCTAAATGGCTGACCTGACTCACTGACACTCTCATACTCTCCCTGTCTTTTTCTCCCTTTGTCTTTCCCCCTCTCTCCTCACTTTCTCCTTCTCTCCATTTCTCCCTTTTTTGTTTTTTTTCTCTCTGGTATATGTTGTGTTAAACTTTGTTGCAATCATTAGGTGTTGTGGTTGTGGCAGCACACTGACTCGTTTCAGCTACGCCACAAGAATATTCCTAAAACTGTCCTCGCATTACTCTTGACTCGCTTCTTTACAGGTGAGCTTTCCTATTTCCGCATATTGCAAAATAATATTGTGGCAAAAATAGTGATATTAGTGGAGACAATGACAGTAGGCAGACAGACGGCGAAAAAGACGCAAATGCAAAGTTTCGCTCATTATTGGGCTTTATCAGGTATATAGTAGATTTGAAGCAGAGCTCGTCTCTCCACCTCAAAACTACGTTTGCGAGGGTGATGGACTTACAGCGTCTTTACATCTCCATCGTTTCTGCTGCCTCCTTTGTATTCGGCTAAAGAAGCCTACTGTGTAGGCAAAACGTTTCGGAATAAAGATACCTAACTGTTGCACATTTGTCTTACCTACATAGGACATACAAGAGACAAAGGGTTAATAGTCCCCAGGAATGATGTCGCATGTGGGCTGTCATGCTCTTAGGTATGAATAAAGCTCGTCAGCCCCTCATCTGAGGGACTAATTATCTCATACTCCTCCTCCTCTGTTATTTTCCGTATTGGACTGAAGAAGTCACTGGCTGGCGAAACGTTTAATCAGTAAAGATTCCCAAACGTTGCACAGATGTCTCATTCTTCAGTTTACCTTTGCTCGGTGAGAGACTAGTTATGACAGACAGGATCTTGAACCAGGAGTAGACTTCACATCTGATGAACTAGACACATGTCCAGCATAACAACATAAAGTGTTAAGTGCAATACTTGTGTAGTATTGCGTAAGTAATATTAAGAGATGCATTATTTAGTTTATAAGTATCATGGTTATTTACATTTCAGACGCTTAGAACTTTCCATTTGTCTTTGTTAACCGCATCTGCCACTTCTCCGACCACTGCATCAGTCTATTCAGATCTTCCTGGAGTGCTCTAGTGTCCTCTGGTGGCCCGGTGGCCTGGTGGCTAAAGCTCCCGCTTCACACACGGAGGGCCCGGGTTCGATTCCCGGCGGGTGGAAACATTCCGACACGTTTCCTTACACCTGTTGTCCTGTTCACCTAGCAGCAAATAGGTACCTGGGTGTTAGTCGACTGGTGTGGGTCGCATCCTGGGGGACAAGATTAAGGACCCCAATGGAAATAAGTTAGACAGTCCTCGATGACGCACTGACTTTCTTGGGTTATCCTGGGTGGCTAACCCTCCGGGGATAAAAGTCCGAACGAAATCTTATCTTATCTTATCTTATCTCAGAATGAATTCGACGGTCTATTTTGGCGTCATCGGCAAACTTGCTTATTTCGCTATTTATACCTCTCATCTGTGTATGTATCATCTAGGTAACTTGTAGACGTTTTCCGATCCAGTGGCTTTATTAAGACAATACATGCTTAATCTGAAGACTGTAGAAATATATACAGATGTGAAAAATGAGGTAATCAGTCTCTCAGCCTAGGCTGAGGGACTGATTACCACATTGCCCTTAAACAGGATATACCCAGCCGCCGCCTCGCTGAAGCATTTACAATTCCCTTCTTTGCCTCCAAGGATAATTTTTTTTTTTGTCTCTACAGATACCAGAACGCACCACTCACCTTTTTTCCTTCATCAGTTCTATGGTTAACCTCGTCCTTCATAAACCCATTCGCTGGCAAGCCAACTCCCAAATATCTGAACACATTCACTTCTCCATACTTCCTTCCTCCAATGTTATATTCAATTTTTCTTTATCTAAATCGTTTGATACCCTCATCACCTTACTCTTATCTATGTTCACTCTCTACTTTCTTACTTTACACACCCTTTATCTACATTAATCTGGTGTTGTGATTTCTGTGGAAGATTTCCTTTCAACAGTAGGGGGGGGGGGTCACTGCCCTACATAGGCTGGGCAGAACACCCTCTTCTCACGACAGAGATGATAGGTTCTAGGTGCCTATACACCAGCACTATTTAAACTTTGTCCCAATTAAACTTTGTTCTGGAACTTTTTTTCTTGTCCTCAGATGAAATTCAACACCTGCGACAGATGTTGAAGTTGGTAGCGTCGTTGTGGTCCCAGTGATTTCCTCTGGAAGTAATTTGCATCAGCCTTTATCAGCTCTTTAAGTTGTCATGTTGGGTTCAACGTTCGCGTGTCTTGTGTTGTGGTTCTTTCTCTTGGCTTACGATCACTTGCGCCTGTACTCACCTAGTTGAGGTTGCAGGGGTCGAGTCCTAGCCCTGGCCCCGAGTCCTAGCTCCTGGCCCTGTGTCCATCTAGCACTGTTTTGCCATATTACATATTTCGTTTGCTTATTAGGCTTCAAGCCTGTCGACTACACAAGGGTCATTAAGACCGCGTTACTGTTTCACCACCAGACAAAAATACTTTCAACCCTATAATGGGATTATGGTAAACTCTTAGTGTACGTATATACAGTGAGACATACACATCGCGGTGTATACATCTGCCTCGTATGTTATTAAAATGCCTTATTCGGCAAGAAAAGCGTTGTTATTTAAGCCAAAATCGCAAGTTTTACCTGTTCTACACGACATATATATAATTTCAGTTGCCAAATGTTTTTTTTCAGTAATAAAATATTTGTATGTGTATACTTTTGCACCTTCTCATTGTTTTAAATATTTAATATCTGTATTTCTGCCCCTTGTTTTACGTCATTTATTCAGCTTTAATTCGTTTATTTTGTGTGGAAGAATGATACACATTTAACAGTTATTAAGTAGTTCGACTGGGTGTTAGTATAGGTGAAAAGTATACAATTTAACATTTACAAAAGCGGTAACAAGAAGATTTATACATCGTGAGACATATCTCTCAGTCACATCAGTATACATACACTGGGAGTTGACTTTAATGGTTGTTATAGGGAGGGACCTCGGTGAGGGGGAGGGGTAATGTTTAAAAGGGTCGTAATATCTTAAAGTTATTAATTGTTGCTGGTTATTTTAACATCGTGTGATAATATTTATTTACGTCTAGTGTTTATATTCGTTACCTTGGTATTGATTGTTAATTTTATCCTTGTGTAATAATGTTGGTAGAATTACCGTTGTATCTCTAAAATGTCACATTAATTGGACTCGTGTCCTTTTTACCTAACGTTGTGTGTTGTGTTTCTCTGTTACGTCTACGAGCGCCGGGTGACCCACGCACCAAGGTACTCCGTAGTCGTTGTATCTACCTACTTACCTACCTAGGCATTAATGACTGTTAGTGAATAGGTTATATGCAGCCTTAATGATTCTTGAGGGTCATTAAGGCCCCATGTCACCTGTTCACCACCAGTCAAGACTAGTGTAATGCCTAATACGATAGGATTTAAACCACCATTAGCCAAACATCCAATAACAGTTGCCTTAACAATTGTGCTTAATGGCAAAAAAAAAATATATATATAGGAAATAAAACTGGTAATTATTATTGGCCGGTATGGGCCAGTAGGCCTTCTACAGTGTTCCTCCATTCATATGTTCTTATTTAATAATAACGCAAATATACTTATTGCCTAATTAAATGATTTCATAAAACATATAGCGTAATTTCTTACAAACGTAGGTTAATGAGTGAGGATGTTTGGGTGAGTGAAACGTGAGGGGAAGGGGAAGTAGATGGAGAATAAAGAATATAATGTGAATGTAATGTGAATGTTAACACAATGGGATTAATGTTGTAACTGAATGTAGGTAAAGATTCTCCAGATCTGCAGGAAGAATGTTGAGGTTGTTAGGTAAGACACATATGTAACAGTTAGGTATCTTTATTTCCAAACGTTTCACCTACACAGTAGCTTCTTCAGTCGAGTACAGAAAAGTTGATAGAAGAGACGTGAAGACGATGTAATCAGTACATCATCGTCTTCACGTCTCTTCTGTCAACTTTTCTGTACTCGACTGAAGAAGTCTACTGTGTAGGCGAAACGTTTGGAAATAAAGATACCTAACTGTTACATATGTGTCTTACCTAATAACCTGTCGGTATTTTATTCCATTTTAATATCCAGTGTTGAGGTTGTGTGTGTGTGCTGCGGTTGAGGTTGTGTGTGTGTGTGTGTGTGTGTGTGTTGATGTGTGATTGATCAGTTGTCTAGGGTACTTATCAGTAGACACTTGGCCTCTTTTGTATGTGTGGCGCTCTTTATGTGTGGGAAAATGAGCTCTAGCTCTTGGATCTCGTCACTTAACTAATACCCGACTTATTGCATCAACTCCAGAACCGGTAGATAAATGGGTCAGAGAACCGACAAGTTGACGATTGAGATACTTGAGCAATACTTGAGGGTCTTGTGGAAACGTTTCGCCAACATGTGGCTTCATCAATCGGTACAGAGATTAATTGTACTTTTATCAAGATTGATGGACTGAACACATCGGCTCAAGGCTGAGGGACTGATTACCTCAAACTACTCCTCATCTTCCACCATTCATCTTTGTACGGAACTGAGGAAGTCGCTTGTTGGCGAAGCGTTTCCACAATAAAGGTCCCCAAGTGTTGTACAAGTATCTCAATCATCAACTCCATAACCTCATCTGCTTTGTCGTATTTAGTCTTGAAGCCATGTATGTAGTTCTTTATCCCGCGCTTCATCTGCGTTCCTCACACTTTCCTGTCCCCGGGAGCGGGTATGTACATATCTTAATTATAATTGTTCTGCTGCCTTTTACCTGACAAACCATCTCACACAGTGACTCACGAAATCGTTATAATACGATCGCAAACAAATCACGGAACGGGTAGGGATTCAGCCCATGGCGAGTGAGTTCTAAAGCTCCAGGCCAATGTTTAAGCTCACAAATACACTGGTTCCACTGCATTTGCTCCAAACCTGGCTTTAATCTTCCCAATAGGTGTGGAGTTTCACACATTGCCTGTGCGTTTTTTCCTGGGATGTAACCTACAAAAGTCACCAACACCTACATACATATGTTTGCACAAGTTACAAACATTTTCAGATACTTTTATCTTTCTGGTAAATTGTTTATGTAAAATGGAAAGGGCTGTCACAGCGAATACGGATGCTTGTGGGACCCCAGTTGTAACATTTCCCCACGAGGATGTTTTTTCCCTTTGTCACCTGGAGGTTACCTGGAGGTTATTCCGGGGATCAACGTCCCCGCGGCCCGGTCCACGACCAGGCCTCCCGATGGACCAGGGCCTGATCAACTAGGCTTTTACTGCTGGCCGCACGCAGTCCAACGTACGAGCCACAGCCCGGCTGATCCGGCACTGACTAGGCATCTGTCCAGCTCTCTCTTGAAGGCAGCCAGGGGTTTATTGGCAATTTCCCCTAATGCTTGATGGGAGGCTGTTGAACAGTCTTGGGCCCCGGACACTTACGGTGTTTTCCCTTAGTGTACCAATGGCGCCCCTACTTTTAATTGGGGGCATTTTGCATCGCCTGCCCAGTCTTTTACTTTCGTAGGGAGTGATTTCTGTGTGCAGATTTGGGACCATTCCTTCCAAGATTTTCCAAGTGTAGATTATGATATATCTCTCCCTCCTGCGTTCCAACGAGTACAAGTCAAGTGCTTCCAAGCGTTCCCAGTAGTTAAGGTGCTTGACAGAACTTATACGTGCAGTAAAGGATCTCTGTACACTCTCTAGATCTGCGATTTCACCTGCTTTGAATGGAGATGTTAATGTACAGCAGTATTCCAGCCTAGAGAGAACAAGTGATTTGAAAAGTATCATCATTGGCTTGGCATCTCTCGTTTTGAACGTTCTCATTATCCATCCTATCATTTTCTTTGCACGTGCGATCGTGGCACTGTTGTGATCCTTGAAAGTGAGATCCTCAGACATTACTACTCCCATGTCCCTTACATTATTTTTCCGCTCTATTTTATGGCCGGAGTCAGTAGTATACTCTGTTCTAATTATTATCTCCTCCAGTTTTCCATAACGGAGTAGTTGGAATTTGTCCTCATTGAGCATCATATTGTTTACCGTTGCCCACTGGAAAACTTTGTTTATATCTTCTTGGAGGTTAACCGCGTCCTCAGCAGATGACAGCCTCATGCAGATCCTAGTATCATCCGCAAAGGATGATACGGTCCTGTGGTGTATATCTCTGTCTATGTCTGATATGAGGATGAGGAATAAGATGGGGACGAGTACTGTGCCTTGTGGAACAGAGCTCTTCACTATGGCAGCCTCCGATTTAACTCTGTTGACCACTACTCTTTGTGATGAATGGTTTTGAAAACCGACAAGTTGAAGAATTGAGACACTTATGCAACACATGGGAATCTTTATTGAAGAAACGTTTCGCCACACAGTGGCTTCATCAGTCCAATACAAAGTAGAAATGGGTAAGGAGAGTAGAAGTATGAGGTAATCAGTCCCTCAACCTGGATTCGATGTGTTCAGCCCATCACTCTTGTAGTAAGTGCAGCATAGGGCCAGAGAGGTGGCTTATATACTGCGGTGAGATGAGTTGAAGCAGGAGGAGGCGGGATCACAGTGGGACCTGCCACTAATGTAAGTAGGTCATCGTCCAAAGGTTTGGGCAAGCGTTGAAGTCTTTGTACCAAGATTCCATGATGTTGCAGTGTCTGACAGATGTGATGAATGGTTTTGAAAACCGACAAGTTGAAGAATTGAGACACTTACATTAGTGGCAGGTCCCATTAAGATCCCGCCTCCTCCTGCTTCAACTCATCTCACCGCAGTATATAAGCCACCTCTCTGGCCCTATGCTGCACTTACTACAAGAGTGATGGACTGAACACATCGAATCCAGGTTGAGGGACTGATTACCTCATACTTCTACTCTCCTTACCCATTTCTACTTTGTATTGGACTGATGAAGCCACTGTGTGGCGAAACGTTTCTTCAATAAAGATTCCCATGTGTTGCATAAGTGTCTCAATTCTTCAACTACTCTTTGTGTTCGATTTGTTAGGAAGTTGAAGATCCATCTCCCCACTTTCCCAGTTATTCCTTTAGCACGTATTTTGTGTGTTATTACGCTATGATGGCATTTGTCAAATGCTTTTGCAAAGTCTGTGTATATTACAACTGCATTCTGATTTTCTTAGTGCATCCAAGGCCATATCATAGTGATCCAGTAGTTGTGAGAGGCAGGAGCGACCTGCCTACCTAGCGACCTACACTACATATTTATATAGCACTTATAACCAGGCATATTCGGCATTTCCTCCAATAGCTTCTCCAGTTTCCTCGTGAATATTTTTACATTTACTCCAGTAAGACTTCTGCCAGTAGAAAGTTGGACCACCAGTGTTGACACACGGATTTATAAATTCTTTTGTGGAGCACCTGATTTACAGTGGGTTTAATGCATGGTGGAAAACTAAATACACAAATGTAGTATAATGCGATCCTTCGTTGACTACGTTTCGCCCACACAGTGGATTTTATCAAGTGACAAACGGATCTAAATGGGTAAACATGTATACGTTCAGGTAGGTTTGTGAGGACGGGTTCTGGTCTGGGTCTTCTCTATGTGGTGACCTGGCAGTGGCTCCTGAAGGAGTGTCAGAGTTGGTACAAGTAGTCTACCGTTTACAGCCCTGTGGCAAAGGCACGGTCAACTGGGTAAAGAGTACGGGATTATATATAGGGCAGAGTCAGGTGGAGAAGGTTGGGTAGGTTGGATTTGAGACGAACCTGCCCGGGAGGGGCGAGTGTGCATGTTATGCAGTTTGGGTCTCTTGCTATATATTTGTCACTGTCCAACTTTAGCTTATATATTTTCGGGATATTACAATTCATTTAATCGGAAATTGCTTCTGTCTTTCTCCTCCCCCCCTCCCCTGGTACAAACATTTAATCCACTGGACGATTTTCGTTGTTTCTGTTAATTCTTGGTATCTTGTTTTTCGCATTATCTTCAAACTTCAGTAGAATATATTGTTTGTTCTTTTTAGTGTTAACGTTTGTTTTAAATTATCAATTTTCTTCTCTAATATATTGTCATATTCACAGGGTGTATATCTAGTTTCTATGTTTTCTCAGTGCAATACTCTCAAGATTTATTTATCTTGCAACACACGGGTATTTTTATGGGCGAAACGTTTCGGCAATAAACCTGCTCAAGTATTTGCACATATTTTTTAAATTTGTGGGTATTGTATGCCATCAATATGATATATATTCGGTGCTTCATTTGGGTTGAAGTTCTGACATGATATCTGATTACATTGTCGTGTGTTGCAGAAATCTTTTTGTATTTGAAGATTGAGACACTTATGCAACATATGGGAATCAATAAAGATTCCCATATGTTGCATTAGTGTCTCAATCTTCAACTTGTCGGTTTTCAAAACCATTCTTCACTTCTTGTATTTTGTTTATATCTGTTCCTCGCAGTAATTTGTCCCCATTTAGTACCTTCATGTTCTTGTTTATAATCTTTGTTTTTATTTGTTTGTCTTTGTACGTTGTCCTCAGTCCATGATCGCGTTTTCTAAGTGGGTCTCGGTACTATGTATTGAGGATTTCCGCTTGTGTTTTTTTTTTTTTTTAGTGTCGACGGTGTGCTGCTGCCTTCTCTGTCCAGCTGCTGCCTTATATATATATATATATATATATATAATGAATCAGTTTTTTCATTCTACTCTAAGTCCTGCCTCTCGCCTTTGTTGCTAAACGCTGGGTTGTATACATAGAAAATTAAGAGTTTTTCGTCTTTTTTTCTTTTGCGTTTATATCAATAAAGTTTTATGTTTTTGTTTCAGATTTAAATTTTTCTAAGTCGTAATGTTTCTGTTGCTAATATTGACATTAAATCATCTCTCTCAGGTCTGTTCCTTCTCATTACGTAGTTCCATCAGGCGCTTCTTCCTCATGTGACGTGTATTTCTCTGTTTTGGTTTCAGTTACGCACTGTTCTGGGAGCCGAGACTCAATCCTTGCAGCTAGAAATAGGTAAGTACGGTGCATGGTTCCTCTTTCGTTTATAAGACCTCTTGAACTCTGAAGGAGTTGACCTTAGAATGGTGGGGAAGGGGGTAAAAAGTAGGTGGTGTGTTGAGATATCTGTATAAAGATTATTTATAGAAGCATTATGGGAAATATGGCAGTGTGTATGATACCAACACTGCGAGGCATCCGCCTTAAACGTTTGGGGTGTGATTCTTATGCAGAATATTGACGGTAGAAATTAGAAGACGGTGCGGGGGTTGTCGATGCGCCTGAAACCTGTTTTGCAAAACAATGCCTGCTTTTTCACAGCGGTCATCGGGATCTGATCGTACTGGGACGAAGCAGTACTAGTCTGCCAAGTCCATATACTAGATGAGCCCTGTGATCTTCCCCGTGATCAGCCGCAGAACACTGGTAACCAGTAATAAATGGGATGTGCTGTAGGTGTCCACCAGGGTAGATGTAAGTGGAGCTCCAAACCAGAAGTCTGCCTTCCTTTCAAGGTTATGATGTGTTCCATCAGGGTGGGTGGTGGACGTATCAAGGGTTGCTGTGTAGTAATGATGGAGGTTCTCTGGGCTGGGCACAGTGCTGGAGCACTGATCTCGTTGACTTCATTATGTCTGATACACCATCCTCTGGAAATTAAACTGTTTACATTTGGCAGACCATATTGGTCAGCTACCATATAATATATATATATATATATATTTTTTTTCAACAAGTCGGCCGTCTCCCACCGAGGCAGGGTGACCCAAAAAAGAAAGAAAACAATTTTCTTCTTATTATTTTTAGTAATCTTTACAGGAAAAGGTGTTACTAGCCCATTGTTCCCGGCATTTTAGTTGACTTTTACAACACGCATGGCTTACGGAGGAAAGATTCTTATTCCACTTCCCCATGGATATAAAAGGAAAAGTAATAAGACCAAGAACTATTAAGATAAAATCAAAGAAAAACTCAGATGAGTGTGTATAAATAAATGTGTAAATATGTGTAGTGTGACCTAAGTGTAAGTAGAAGTAGCAAGACATGCCTGTAATCTTGTATATTTATGAGACAGACAAAAGACATCAGCAATCCTACCATCATGTAAAACAATTACAGGCTTTCGTTTTACACTCACTTGGCAGGACGGTAGTACCTCCCGGGTGGTTGGGTGTCTACCAACCTAACTAATTATTTATATATAAATATATTATTTTATATATATATATATATAATATATATATAAAATTAATATATTCACGGGTGACACCCAGCATAACCACCACCACTAGTGACAACAACATTTTCGCCAACAGCACCATTACTTGTATGTAGACCAGCCTTTGTTCTCGTAGACAAAACTATACTGTGGTGGTCACTCAGGTGTGGTCTCTTTATTTCACCCCTGCCCACTCCCCTATCACTACTACCCACACCCCTGCCCACTACCCTATCACTACTACCCACACCCCTGCCCACTACCTTATCTCTACTACCTACACCCCTGCCCACTACCTTATCTCTACTACCTACACCCCTGCCCACTACCCTATCACTACTACCCACACCTCTGCCCACTACCTTATCTCTACTACCTACACCTCTGCCCACCACCTTACCTCTACTACCCATACCCCTGCCCACTACCCTATCTCTACTACCTACACCCCTGCCCACTACCCTATCTACTATAAATTGAGTGGGTATGGGTGGGTGTGAGTTGGACCTGGCTAGCTTGTTGTACTAGGTTAGATGCCTTGATCCTTCCCTAAGGGAATGTAACCTGACCTGACTAGGTTAGGGCGTTGGTTTAAGCCGGTAGGAGAATTGGACCTGCCTCTCATGGGCCAATAAGCATGCTGCAGTGTTCCTTCTGTTCTTACTACTTACACCCCTTCTACCACCCGTCTGTTGTACCTCCATCCCTCCACCACCCACCTCTACCTCCTAAGTATTTGTATGTGTGGGTATATATGTGTACACGTGTGCGGGTGTGTATGGATATTTGTACATATGGGTGTTTGTGTATACTCTGAGAAAAATTAATATTCAGTAATGCGGCTGAGTTCAGCCCAGGTTATCTTGGGTCAGTCTATATTCAGTGTTTGTTTAATACAAGTGGAGCAGAGTTTGTTACTCGGTACAAGTTAATTAGTTAACTGAGACTGGTCGTCACCAGGCTAGTGCAAGTATGTGTTCTTATATATATAATAACTCTACGTACTTATATATTAATATATGTATTTAGATGTATGAAGCCGTGCAAGAAAGGTATAAAATACCGACAATATGAAAGTTAAGACACATGTGCAACATCTGGATATCTTTATTGTAGTAGACGTTTCGCCATCCAGTGGCTTTATCAATACAGATTCTAGGACATAATAGGAAGACAGTAGAACTATATACAAAAGATGAGGTAATCAGTCCCTCGGCCTTGGAGTTAGTGTTCACAGCATCGTGGTGGAGGAGAATCTGGAGCAAAGACAAGAAGACTGGCGGTTTATATAGGCGTCAGTGGATAGGGACGGGCAGCAGACGAGGGCAAAGTCACTGGTAGGCGGGATTCCCCAGTGGAAGTAGGTCCTTCCCAAAGAGATGGGTTAGTTGCAGCAGCCGTGAAGAAGGTCTTGTAGATGTCCTCTGAACCAAGATTCCATGATGTTGCAGTGTCTGATAAAGCCACTGGATGGCGAAACGTCTACTACAATAAAGATATCCAGATGTTGCACATGTGTCTTAACTTTCATATTGTCGGTATTTTATACCTTTCTTGCACAACTTGTCCCGACACTGCAAAAATCATGGAATCTTGGTTCAGAGGACTCTACAAGACCTTCACGGCTGCTGCAACTAAACCCCTCTTTGGGAAGGACCTACTTCCACTGGGGAATCCCGCCTACCAGTGACTTTGCCCTCGTCTGCTGCCCGTCCCTATCCACTGACGCCTATATAAACGCCAGTCTTCTTGTCTTTGCTCCAGATTCTCCTCCACCACGATGCTGTGAACACTAACTCCAAGGCCGAGGGACTGATTACCTCATCTTTTGTATATAGTTCTACTGTCTTCCTATTATGTCCTAGAATCTGTATTGATAAAGCCACTGGATGGCGAAACGTCTACTACAATAAAGATATCCAGATGTTGCCATGTGTCTTAACTTTCATGTATGAAGCCCTCAAAATTTCTTTCCTTACTCCCCTACCCTACTTGTATATAATTTTCATTCAGGAAACGTTTCGCCACACAGTGGCTTCATCCGTCCAATACAAAGAGGAAGGCGTAAGGAGAGGAGGAGTATGAGGTAATCAGTCCCTCAGCCTGGAGTCGATGTGTTCAGTCCATCAATCTTGTAGAATGTGGAGAGGAGGAGTATGAGGTAATCAGTCCCTCAGCCTGGAGTCGATGTGTTCAGTCCATCAATCTTGTAGAATGTGGAGAGGAGTATGAGGTAATCAGTCCCAAGATTGATGGACTGAACACATCGACTCCAGGCTGAGGGACTGATTACCTCATACTCCTCCTCTCCTTACGCCTTCCTCTTTGTATTGGACGGATGAAGCCACTGTGTGGCGAAACGTTTCCTGAATAAAGATTCCCATATGCTGCATAAGTGTCTCAATCTTCAACTTGTCGGTTTTTCAAACCATTCATCACATATAATTTTCGTTACAACTCTGTGATGATGGAGATATCTTCATAAAAGTTACATTTGTGGTGTGCTGAGAGATGGTAATTGTCAAGTGATAGTAACTGTAGCTCTGCTGGAAGGTTACCTTTGATGTCGTAGCTGATGACCCTTTAATGGTATACTTGAGCATATCCTCATTGTCCTACTGAAGTCTGCCACCTCTGTCTGACACTACTGAAGTCTGCCACGTCTGTCTGACACTACTGAAGTCTGCCACCTCTGTCTGACACTGAAGTCTGCCACCTCTGTCTGACACTACTGAAGTCTGCCACCTCTGTCTGACACTACTGAAGTCTGCCCCCTCTGTCTGACACTACTGAAGTCTGCCACCTCTGACACTACTGAAGTCTGCCCCCTCTGTCTGACACTACTGAAGTCTGCCACCTCTGTCTGACACTACTGAAGTCTGCCCCCTCTGTCTGACACTACTGAAGTCTGCCACCTCTGTCTGACACTACTGAAGTCTGCCCCCTCTGACACTACTGAAGTCTGCCACCTCTGTCTGACACTACTGAAGTCTGCCCCCTCTGTCTGACACTACTGAAGTCTGCCCCCTCTGACACTACTGAAGTCTGCCACCTCTGTCTGACACTACTGAAGTCTGCCCCCTCTGTCTGACACTACTGAAGTCTGCCCCCTCTGTCTGACACTACTGAAGTCTGCCACCTCTGTCTGACACTACTGAAGTCTGCCACCTCTGACACTACTGAAGTCTGCCCCCTCTGTCTGACACTACTGAAGTCTGCCACCTCTGTCTGACACTACTGAAGTCTGCCACCTCTGTCTGACACTAATGAAGTCTGCCCCCTCTGTCTGACACTACTGAAGTCTGCCACCTCTGTCTGACACTACTGAAGTCTGCCACCTCTGACACTACTGAAGTCTGCCACCTCTGTCTAACACTACTGAAGTCTGCCCCCTCTGTCTGACACTACTGAAGTCTGCCACCTCTGTCTGACACTACTGAAGTCTGCCCCCTCTGTCTGACACTACTGAAGTCTGCCACCTCTGTCTGACACTACTGAAGTCTGCCACCTCTGACACTACTGAAGTCTGCCACCTCTGACACTACTGAAGTCTGCCCCCTCTGTCTGACACTACTGAAGTCTGCCACCTCTGTCTGACACTACTGAAGTCTGCCACCTCTGTCTGACACTACTGAAGTCTGCCCCTCTGTCTGACACTACTGAAGTCTGCCACCTCTGTCTGACACTACTGAAGTCTGCCACCTCTGTCTGACACTACTGAAGTCTGCCACCTCTGTCTGACACTACTGAAGTCTGCCACCTCTGTCTGACACTACTGAAGTCTGCCACCTCTGTCTGACACTACTGAAGTCTGCCACCTCTGTCTGACACTACTGAAGTCTGCCACCTCTGTCTGACACTACTGAAGTCTGCCACCTCTGACACTACTGAAGTCTGCCCCCTCTGTCTGACACTACTGAAGTCTGCCACCTCTGTCTGACACTACTGAAGTCTGCCACCTCTGTCTGACACTACTGAAGTCTGCCACCTCTGACACTACTGAAGTCTGCCTCCTCTGTCTGACACTACTGAATTCTGCCACCTCTGTCTGACACTACTGAAGTCTGCCCCCTCTGTCTGACACTACTGAAGTCTGCCCCCTCTGTCTGACACTACTGAAGTCTGTCACCTCTGTCTGACACTACTGAAGTCTGCCACCTCTGTCTGACACTACTGAAGTCTGCCCCCTCTGACACTACTGAAGTCTGCCACCTCTGTCTGACACTACTGAAGTCTGCCACCTCTGTCTGACACTACTGAAGTCTGCCACCTCTGTCTGACACTACTGAAGTCTGCCACCTCTGACACTACTGAAGTCTGCCACCTCTGACACTACTGAAGTCTGCCACCTCTGACACTACTGAAGTCTGCCACCTCTGTCTAACACTACTGAAGTCTGCCACCTCTGTCTGACACTACTGAAGTCTGCCCCCTCTGTCTGACACTACTGAAGTCTGCCCCCTCTGTCTGACACTACTGAAGTCTGCCCCCTCTGACACTACTGAAGTCTGCCACCTCTGTCTGACACTACTGAAGTCTGCCACCTCTGCCTGACACTACTGAAGTCTGCCACCTCTGTCTGACACTACTGAAGTCTGCCCCCTCTGACACTACTGAAGTCTGCCACCTCTGTCTGACACTACTGAAGTCTGCCACCTCTGCCTGACACTACTGAAGTCTGCCACCTCTGACACTACTGAAGTCTGCCAACTCAGGCTGATACTGCTGAAGTCTGCTAAAGAAATATATATCTTTGGAAAACAGTGCGGTAGGTCGAATGCCGGTACTGGCCTTGTCTTTACGATACGCCAGATTTCATAGCGTCAGATTTTACCCTATTTTATTTTAACCATATTAGATACAGACTCAGGGTTTAACAACCCTTGTACTATATTACAATTACATAGTGGGAAAATCGGCTGTACGCGGCTACCATATTCTGTATGATACAGTGGCAGTGTTCTGCGACACTATTCTGTATGAGTTGCATTGTGTGAGCACCCACAGTTTACTGCTACATTGTTGTATATGATAGTTACGTTGTGGAACACCCACAATTTATTGCTCCCTTATTCTGTATGATGGTTAGGTTGTGGAACACTCACAGCGTCCAGAGGCGATATTTTATAATTACGTAGTGGCAACTGAAGCTCCCAGCCTGAGCTGGGGGACTGCAATAATACTAAGATAATATCGAGAGTTTCACTATGGGGCAGCGCCCCCTTGCTACACCATGTATATTGAAGAATTACACATATACATCTTTATATCTACTTTCTTTGACGTTCGCCATCCAGTGGATTTATCAATACAAGGACATAATGTGAAGACTGTAGAAGTATGTAGAAAAGATGAGGTAATCAGTCCCTCAGCTTAGAAGTGAAGAGTACTGTGGTCTTGAAGCATCGATACCATGCCTAACCCTTCTAGGGTAGGGTAGGTGCCTGAGCCCGAGCCTTTAGCTCATAAGACTGTCATTCCCATTTGCCCCCTTGGGGCGGGGATGGCAGACCAGAGAGGCCTAGCTTGTGGCTAGGCCTGGGGACAGTTGGTCCCAAAGATGAGGAGGTACTTGTGCCTCCTCCCATGGGAGACTTAGGTCTCAGACACTCCCTAAAGAGGGAGCCAAGGCCGGACCACCACTTGGAAAAGGCCCGGGCCGGGAGAATACCGGCTAATCTTTAACTAACTAACTAACTGGTCTTGAAGAATCTGTAGCAGAAGCCTGTGCTTTATACACTGTGTATTTAATGTGGACTGACGGGGGCAGCGCCCCCCTCGCTACACTGTTAGTGTCTTGGAGCGTCAGGGTCAACGCTCCCTTCCTACGATTTTCACGCATTAGTGTACAACAGTGTGATCACCAAGTTTCAAGACATCGTGATCACCGTGAACGAGGATGTCAGTGTGTTAGTGGTGGATGTCTGGAAACGCTACAAGCGTTAATATACGCAGTGTACCTGTTAAGGCAGATGTGACACATATTGGCTAGGTCTTATTCGACTTTGACACTATACATGTAGTGCAACGGGCAAACTTGTGTATGTGAGACTTCATGGAAGGGACATACCTCTTCAGAATACACCGTGGTAGGGGTTGCTGAACCCATTGCCAGGAAACTTCTTCATCGTTATCCCACATAACGTAAACACTCGCACGTCCCGTGCAGGTCCGTCTCAGATCCTGCCTACCCAACATTCTCCACCTGACTCTCCACCCTGTATATACTCGTGTACTCTACCCAGGCAGATCTGTTTGTAACATGATAAAGTCCACTGTGTGGGCGAAACGTAGTCAATAAAGGATCGCGTTATACTGCATTTGTGTCTATTCTTCCGTCAGTCTTCAACCTGACCACATAATATTCATAAACGACAGTTATAAGTAGCTGGCCTTTGTCTTGCGTGTATTCTTATCAGTTATTAGAGTATTGGTACAGGTTGCCAAGTCTTGTTACGAGATTTATCAACATGTGCTCATCACCTGCTTCTAGGCTGATAGACTGATTACCTCAGAGAACAAAAAGGCACAATACCGTAACTGGAACAGAATACAAATGGTCCGTCTTGGACCATTTACAAAGTCGTGAACTCCTCTCACTTATGTGCGGGTTATTTGTATAAGTAAATTATAAGATAAAGTATCTAAGAAAAAAAAGTAAGAAATAGAGCTTTTATAAGAAATTAATAAGGATTCGAACTGGACGATATCACGACCTGCCGACGGAACCATTAATAATGAACTAAAAAAAAGTAAAATAGAGAAACCAACTATTGTAAACTTAAGAGAGTTGTCAGAGGTCATCAACTGCCATCCTTTTAACAAGGTCGCAGTTGATGGCTTCCGATAACTTTCCCAGAGCCAAGACGCGTCTGATCATTTATCACTGAAGCCGTCATGGCCAGCTGGATTGCCTGGTTGGCTCATTATATATTTCTCCTGTTCGAATCCCCATAAAATTCTTAGAAATAGTTCTTTATTTTGCAGCGGTAAAATAATCATAAGTGGTTCCTTGATATTTCAGCAATTTTTTAAGCTAATCTATCTGCATAGGTTATTTAGGTTAGATTAGGTTAGGCAAGGCTAAGTTAGGATGGTTTACGTTAGGTTAGGTTAGATTACGGTTAGGTTTGGTTACGTTAGCTTGGATTAGGTTTGGTTTGATTAGGTTACGTTACGCTAGCTGGAGATTCGTCTGTAAAAACTTGCATTTGTGGTCACAGTGGTGCCTGTGCTAACCTTCCTATGGTGTAGAAATATACCTATTTGGATGAATCTTATTGTGGCTAGCTGGTCCAGTGGCTAACGCGACGGTCTGGAGTTTTGAGACTCTCTGATCGCGGGTTCTATCCCCGCCCGTGGTATGGTTTGTTTGCAATAGTGTCATTACGATTTCGTGAGTCAAGTTAGGTTACGTTACGTTAGCTTGGGTTTGGTTAGAACATAAGATCATAAAGAAGGAACACTGCAACAGGCCTACTGGCCTATGCGAGACACGTCCAATTCTCCCACCGGCTTAAGCCAGTGCCTTGACCTAGTGAGGTCAGACACGTCACTTAGGGAGGAGCACTGCATCCGACCTAGTAGCACAAGCTAGTCATTTCCAACTCGCACCCACCCACACCCACTCAAGTATTTATCCAACCTATTTTTAAAACTTCACGTCTTAGCGTCTACGACGGTACTCGGGAGTTTGTTCCACTCATCCACAACTCGATTACCAAACCAGTGCTTTCCTATATCCATCCTGAATCTGAATTTTTACAATTTAAAGTCATTGCTGCGAGTCCTGTCCATGTTAGATATTTTTAGCACGCTATTTACACCCTCTTTATTAATTCCTGTTTTCCATTTATACACCTCAATCACATCCCCCCTAATTCTACGCCTTTCTAGAGAGTGCAGATTCAAGGCCTTCAGTCTATCTTCATAGGGAAGATTTCTGATGCATGGGTTCAACTTTGTCATCCTCCTTTGTACGTTTTCCAGTGGATTTATATCCATTCTGTAATACGGTGACCAAAACTGTGCAGCATAATTTAAATGAGGCCTAACCAAGGATATATAGTGTTGAACAACCTGAGGACTTCTATTATTTATACTTCTTGTTATGAAGCTAGGGATTCAGTTAACTTTATTGCGAACACTAATGCACTGTTGTCTTGGTTTTAGGCAAGGTTACGTTAGCTTGGGTTAGGCTAGGTTACGTTAGCTTGGGTTAGGTTACGTTAGCTTGGGTTAGGCTAGGTTACATTAGCTTGGGTTAGGTTAGGTTACATTAGCTTGGGTTAGGCTAGGTTACATTAGCTTGGGTTAGGTTAGGTTACATTAGCTTGGGTTAGGCTAGGTTACATTAGCTTGGGTTAGGTTAGGTTACATTAGCTTGGGTTAGGTTAGGTTACATTAGCTTGGGTTAGGTTACATTAGCTTGTAACCTAACTTAATGAACGCGTATTAAGGTTAAGTCAGACGATAATCTCATCACCCTGGGGAGCTGTTGATTACTAACGTAACAATAGAGGAGAAAAAAATTACATTGTTGATGTTACAAGACTATTGATGATTGTATTAAGCAAAAAATCAATTATAATTTGGCTGATTATTCGTGTATGATAAAAATCATTGTTGTATAATTAAGAGATGACGGAGAAGTCAAGGTAACAAGAACAAGATAAAGGAGAGAACAGTGGGCGGAAGAATAGGTGAGCCAGCGAGAGGACGGGAAGAAGGCAGAGCGGGCGGGAAGACAGATTGGCGGGCGGGCGGGCGGGCGGACTGGCAGGGTGGACGACCTGTTGTGAGTGCAATTGAATGCTTTAAAAGAAGAATAATGGTCCTTTCAGAACCTTCTTTATTTGATGCTTTATCTCGTTCTCCTTTATTACACTGCCGCCTCCTTCTTCCTCTTCTTTCTGCCTCTTGCTCGTCTTCATTTTCTTCTTCTTATTAATCGTTCTTATTCTTTTTCTTCTTTCTGTTGTTCTTTTTGTTTTTATTATTTTCAAGTCTTCCAACTGCACGTGGGTCATTAAGGCTGAAATTAAGGTGGAAACCTCAGGTAATTAAGCTTTAGTGACTTGAATAGAAGTAAAACTGGGAATATATACAGATACACACATCTCGGTGTATATATACAGAAATACACACGTCTCATGTGTTATATACACTGAAATACACGAACGATTAATTGCAATATATAATATATATATATATATATATATATATATATATATATATAGATATATATATGTCGTGCCGAATATGTAAAACTGGTCAATTAGCAAGAACTCATTTAAAATTAAGTCCCTTTCCAAAATTTTTCTCTTATACGTTTAAAGATATATTTTTTTCATTAATGTTAATGTAAAAAAATTTAATTTTGCACCAAAAGAAACTTAGAAAACTTACCTAACCTTGTTATAACAAGAGCAATTTATTTTAGCCTAACCCAAATAAATATATTTTAAATTTGTTTACAATAATTTAATACTAAACAAACACAGTGAAATATATTTTTTTCGTTAGGTTCAGAATGATTTTGGCGAATTTATTGCATACACAAATTTTCGCTTGTCCTATATGGCAAGATGAACGTTACTATTTAAGCCAAGATCGCAAGTTCTACCTATTCGGCACGACATATATATATATATATATATATAATATATTATATAATAATATATATATAAATGTCGTGCCGAATAGGTAGAAAGTTGCTATTTTTGAATTAAATAGCAACGCACTTCTTGCCGAATAAGACAAGCAAAAATTTGTGTATGCAATAAATTCGCAAAAATCATTGTGAACCTACGAAAGAAATATATTTCATTTTGTTTGTTTAGTATTAAATTATTGTAAACTTATCCAAAATATATTTAGTTGGGTTAAGCTAAATTAAATTGCTCTTGTTATACAAGGTTAAGTATATACGTCTCAGAGATACGCTGTAATAATGATATTATTATTATTATTATTATTATTATTATTATTTTTGTAAAAATAATGAACTTTTTCCGTCCACCCCAAAAAATTCTGATGTCTATTTGACAAGACTTGATTGATAATGTCTGTTTCAATTTTGTGTTCAAATGTGAACACTGACAGTGGTGATGGGAGGGAAAATTGTGACAATGGTGTCAGTAAAAAAAATGCAATTATTATTATTATTTTATTGTTTTTTTATTATAAGTCCAGAAATACAAGTAGGAATTTCTGCTGTTATATTAATAGCGAAATGAAGAAAGAGAGAGAGAGAGAGAGAGAGAGAGAGAGCTTTTATTGCCTAGTTTCTTGTAACCAAGAAGATGACAGCGGGTGTTAACAAGAAGATACCTAACTCCTTAACAATGGAAATTCTAGCTGACTATATAAATGCTTCAAGACGGTGAGTGGGAGGGAACAAAGGAGGAAAGGAAGCAGGAGGAGGAGGAGGAGGAGGAAGAGGGTAGAGAGGGAGATAAGGCTGGAGGGTTAAGGAGGAAGAATAGGGAAGGTGAGGAGGCATTCAAGGAAGAAGGGAGAGATGGTGATAATAAGGAAGGTAATGAGGAGAGAGAGAGAGGGAGGGGAAGGTATAAGATGTAAATAATAAGGAAGGGAAGAGAGAGAGATGGGATGGTTAAGATGGAGGTAATAAGGAAGAGAGTAGAGATGGGAAAGTATGCGATGGATGGAGGTAAGCAGAAGATGAAAGGAAACGATGGAGAGGGAGAGAGGGTGGAAAAGAGGCATAACAAGGGAGAGAAGCAGGTACATAAGCAGAGAAGGAATAATGAGGAGGGAAGGAGGCAGAGGAGTAATAATAGGAAGAGGAGGAGGCTGAGGAAGAATAATAAAGAAGAAAGGAGATAGAAGAGTAACAATGGGAAGAAAGTAGGCAAAAAAGGAATAATATAGAGGAGAGACGGTGAAGAGGCAGGAAAGTAAGGAAACGGAAGATAGAAAAGCAGAAAGACAAAATAAAGCACACATTTAACTGAGGTAAGAAAGAAAAGGAGATACGTAATAAGAAATAGATCATGCATGAACAAGTAGACAGCACCTTGGGTCACCTAGCACTCACCTGGGGTCACCTGCGACACGCCTGGTAGTCACCTGGGGTCACCTTGGACACTCCTAGTGGTCACCTCGCCGGCTATATACCTCGTACCTGAAACGTTGCACTGAAAAGTAGGAATTTTAGAGATTTTTCACTCACATTGAGAACTAATTAAGTATTTTATAAAGGCCCATTGGGGGTGAAACGTCGTGAAACAGAGCTAAAAGTGCCTTTCAAATAGCCACTACTGTCTGCCTTTGGACTGTCTCTGGTGTACTGACAGACACTTAAGAAGTGGTGTGTGTTTGTGGTTTCTTTGAATGTGTGTGTGTGTGTGTTTGCACATATATGTGCTTCTTTGTGAGTGTTTTTTGTACGTTTGTGTACATATCTTTGCTCAGTCCTTCACTTCCTCACCTGAACCGTCATCACGCTACGGTTCTACAATCTCTGTCAGGAAAAACAATACAAAACAATCATCTCAGACAACTGCTAGTTTGTGTCATGTCTATTGTCTAGATAGACCGCATCATGCCCTAATTCTCAAACATTCACAGCTTTCATAAGTAAGACCATAAACACACAAAGGAAACATTGTGGCAATAGTCCAGAAGGGACCGGTCCAGGACCAACTGGTCCAGGACCCACCGGAATGTCGTTTGAAGATTTATGGATAACCTGAGGATGATTTGTGAATTGTTAGTCACGGTATTGTGGCTCTTCTCGTGGCAATACAATGTTAAAAAAAATGAGGGGAATAATGCTTTGTAACGAAAATAATAATGATAGTCATTGTTTTAATAACGTAATGAAAGTGATTTTCAAAAGTGACAAGTTGAAGACTGAGATACTTGTATAACATTTGCAAATCTTTATTCAGGAAACGTTTCGCCACACGGTGCCTTCTTCAGTCCAATATATTTCTCAAGATTGACGGACTGAACACATCGACTCCAGGCCGAGGGACTGATTACCTCAAACTCCCATCTTCCACTGTTATTCTCTGTGTTGGAATGAAGAAGCCGCTGGCTGGCGAAACATTTCCTCGGTAAAAGATTCCCAAATGTTGCACAAATGCCTTGTTCTTCAATAGTAATAATAAATTTTTAAAATTTTCACTAAGTTTTCGTCGTATTTTTTTAAGCATTTGTTTACGTTTGTAGTGAGATAAAAAAAAAGAATTAAGTAATTTTGATAGAATTTATTAATTTCTCTTCATTTTGACAGGTTCATTATGCAGTGTAAATAATGTGGTATGAATAATAGTTATGTATTTTGAAAATAATTGTTAGATATTCCAGGTAGGATTTGACGTGCTGTTGGAGTGTGAGCGAGGTAGTGTTTATGAAGGGATTCAGGGAAACCGGTTAGTCGGACTTGAGTCCTGGAGTTGGGAAGTACAGTGACTACACTGGAGGAGGCATGAGGCATAGCAGGTACAAAAGCATCCACAACAGAGGCAGCAGCAACGACCACTTCAGAAGCAGCAGCCACCACAGCAACAGCCTTAGCGGCAACAGCACCATTATAACAGAAGCAGCAGGTACAAAAACATCCGCAGCAGTTGCAACGACCACAACAGAAGCAGCAACAGCCTTAGCGGCAGCAGCACCACCACAACAGGAGCAACATAAACAAAAGCAGCAGATGCAACAGCAGTAGCAGCAGTCACCACTGGAGGGTCAGTAGAAGCCTGAGAAAGCCAGGGGCTTTGGTACTGGCGCCTGGGAAAGACAGCCTGTTAGTGCTGACTGGACGCTCCTGACAGCTGGTCAGGGAGTACGCCTGTTGACACTGACAGCAGAGCCATAACCAGCAGAGAAGGAACGCTGGACTGAAGATAAGAATAAGCTGAGAAAATAAATAAGTGGGAAGGAACAGAGAAAGAACCACGAGGAAAAGGAGTGAGAGGTAGGACAGAAGGGAGGAGGGGAGAGTCAGAGAGAGAGAGAGAGAGAGAAGGGAGGAGGGCAGACGTAAAAGTCAGTGTGTTGAACGAATCTCCCAGATAAAAAGAGAACGAGATGAAGCTGAGAAATAGAATATTGGCTGAGAATTGAGATGGACAGCGAGAGAGAATGGTGAAAAAAAGGCAGCCAGAACGATCGTGCAGCAGCCCGTGCAGCAGCAGCTAATACAACAGCAGCAGCCACTGTGACAACAATAACAGCTGCAGTAACCACAAGAGCAACAGAAGTAACAGCCACTATGACAGCAGCAGCCTCTACAACAATAACAACAGCTTCAGGAACCACAAGAGCAGCAGCATCCTAACAGCAGCAGCAGTAGTACCCACAACAGCAGAAGACATAACAAAAACCGCAGAAATAATAGAAATTGCAGAAGCCATACCAGCAGCATCTACAACTAAACACAAACAGCTGTCACATCAGCAGCAGTAGCTGTCACAGCAACTGTTACAACAGTCAAAACAATCGCAGCAACAGTTACAACAGCTAGACACAGAAAAGGCTTACAGGAATATGTCTAGATATATATCCACAATTCACTTATCTCTTGCAAGCAAATTTAGGAAATTCTCAGAGATCATGAATCTCATAAAAGCCATCTTAATATCAAAGGTTACTTTTGTTTCCCCATAAATCTAAGCCCCCATCTTTTGATCTGTCTGTGTAACCCTGCTATTATTATACCAATAGCTATCTATTCTTCCCTACTATCTATTACTCTATCAATAGCTATCTTTATCCAGCAGCCAGCGATGAACAAACACTCTCAAAGCAAATCCATATTCATGACTCGGCTGACAGAAAAATAAGATTGAATGTCTTGTCTTTGTCGACCTCGGGAACAAACACGGGGCCAACCTGACAACTTGACGTTTTTTTTTATTGCTGTATGATTTAAAAAATAACATTTGACAAAAACACCGTGTTTGTGGTGGATCACTGACTTACTGATTTGAGGAATTCCTTGGAAGAAGGAAGCAATTCGGAATTATTCATCTCTGTCTCTTTCCCTCGTTTTCTCTCTCTCTCTCTCTCTCTCTCTCTCTCTCTCTCTCTCTCTCTTAAGCAGATCTGTGATAACATGAGCATAAACAAACACATTTAAGGAGCAACTTGCAATGTCAACAGACTGACAGATGTTGCAGCCAGGGCCAGCCTGGGTTCTAAGTTCATCTGGCAGTCCAACATATACACAGACGATGATCACACTACAAAGTATGTAACCATGGCAAAGATACCCAGGTGCTGTACATGTGTATTATTTATCAACGTGTTGATGCTGTATTGTATTAATGAAATATGTAGCCAGAAGAATGGTCACTTTTTTTAACAGTATTTGATTGTCCACTTATTAAGGAATTTAAGTGATACAACGCGCTAACCTACATGATTCTTAACAATATATCAATGTGATGTAATGAACGCTTGTCAGTGCTCACTAATAACCCACATGGAGAGAGAAACTCGGCAGATTAACTGATCTGAATATTTCGATTCCCTTCTCGGATCATCTTCCCCCAGAAAGGGCGTCGAAATATACAGATCAGTGAATCTCTTAAGTTTGCGTCTCCGTGTGGGTTATTACTGAACATGTATCAATATATTAGTATTTTAAATTCTGACGATACATGGAGTATTTTACAAGCAGAATTTTCTTTTATTATACCCACATCTTCTTGTGTGAAATCTCAAGAGTGCAAGTTCCTAGGCCTTTTATCCTTATGCTTCTGCACTGTACAATAAATCCATCCGCTACTGTACCTACGATGTATACAAAGTGCAAAATAACTCTCTCTCTCTCTCTCTCTCTCTCTCTCTCTCTCTCTCTCTCTCTCTCTCTCTCTCTCACATGAAGAGGCGGGGCCAGAAGCTATAACTCGACATCTGAAACCACAATTAGGGGAGTACATACACACGTCGCGGAACAAGCGAAATTAGTTATTTTTTTATATATTTTTTAATTAGCACATCGGCCGCTTCCCACCGAGGCAGGATGACCGGGAAAAGAAGAAACACATTCATCATCATTCACTCCATTTATCTCAGGCCAGAGGAGGCTCGAACCCACTCGCCGCAAGACAGAGCACGCAGTACTAGCCACACCAAGCCATTAAATGGTGCACAGCCAATTACACGTTCACTACAGAGCCTGTCTCACCAGGCTGGTGATGAGTGTTGTAACTCCTGGCCTGCCTGCCTCTACTGACCTCATTCCTGCCTTCATGAACCTCATTTCTACCTTCCTGAACCTCATTACTGTCTACATAAACCTCATTCATGCCCTCATGACATTCATTCTTACCTATATGAACCTCATTAATGCCCTCATGAACCTCATTCAAGCCCTCATGACCCTCATTCTTACCTATATAAACCTCATTCCTGCCCTCATGAACCTAATTCCTGCCTTCATGAACCTCATTCTTACCTATATGAACCTCATTCTTGCCAGTATGAACTGAAGCAAATCACACGTTTTGAACAATGTGGCCGGAGTGGAGGGTGAGGAGAGAGCCCTTCGCTCTTTTATCCTGAGCTTACCTATGCAGAGGTGATGCAGGTATTCAGCAGGCAGCCTTTACCTACACTAGACGTGGCAAACCACGACTGGCGAGCCGCATGCGGTTCGTTTGTTCAGTGAGTGCCGCTCTCCCGGCACTGTCCAAGTTTGCTCCCTGTACCGGACTCTCACTGGGCCGCATGGAATACACAAATGAGTCGGCAGAGGATTTGACAGCCACGGGGTCTCTTTTTTTTTCACCACAGGGTTTGACAGGGTTTGGTTAAGGATCCCTAGCTTTATTGACAAGCTATTTACAGGTTAAGGATTCCTAACTTTATTGACAAGCTGAGAACTGTTACCTACATCAGCTCATTTGAAAGCATTTTTGTTATGAGACATACAAGTAGGGAACAGGATGAAGTTGGAGCCATCTGTGGGCCAGCATTTTCATTTGATCAACTGATTTTATCTCGTTGACATTATAATGCTGTACGAATGTGTTCCATACTTGAGTCATCCTGGGGATATATGATCTTAGATGAAGTGATATTCTGGAGAAGGTTACACCCAGAGTGAAGTTGCTGCTTTCTGCCCGCCTTGTGGTATAGAAGCTTGCTTCTCGCTGTCCTCGAAGTGGATCCAAGTTTGGTACTTTGACAATATTGGCATTGTACATAACAGTAAGGCCACCCACATCCCTCCAGTGTTGAAGGCTTTGCTGAAATGACAGATCTATCCAGGATTGGTCCAGGCGAGAGATGAGACGTCTTGCTCTGTTCTCTACTGTCAAGCAGTCGCAGATGAGAGGGGGGGGGGCAGGCAAACCAAGAAAGTGGAGCATATTCAAGGTGTGAGCGTACTTGTGCCTCGTACAGAATCTTGCAACCCATACTGTCAAGCAGATGCGAGATACGGCGAAGTGCTGTAAACTTCCTGGCTGCCTTGTTTGCAAGATTTACAACGTGGATGTTCATGGTCAGTTTGGAGTCAAATATCACCCCAAGGATATCAACTTCTTCCCCAGGTGCCAACACCACCCCATTCATCCCTACTACTGAACCGGCATTACCGTCATGGTGCCTAGAGACCATCATCATTTGTGTTTTCTCAGGTGCAAATGTTACTTGCCATCTATTTCCCCAAGCTGATATAGCTCTTAGCTGGTGATTGATGTAGCTTAGAGCAGCTGGGATTTCTCTCTCCCTCTCTCTCTCTCGTGTATTGGGCACTGCCTTGTTCATGTGAATAATCGGTTTAGAAAACCTGCAGTTTGATGAATGAGACACTTATGCAACAGTATCTTCACTCTGGACTGAAGAAGATACTGCCTGGCGAAACGTTTCCAGAATAAAGATACCTAAATGTTGCACAAGTGCTTCATTAATCCAGTTGTCTGCGTCATTCATCGGTTTAATAATTCATGTAGTCTTAATTCACTGTGTTTCCCAAATAACACTGGCAACATATGTAGGTAAAACTGTATAAACAACACTTGTGTAAGAAAGTGAGGTTCATTATCATGTGTCATAGTATATTTGGGTATTGTAATTGTCATTATTTCGGCTGATATTCTTATTAATAACATAGAATAGCAGCAGTAGTAGTAGTAATAGTAGTAGCAATAATAGTAGTAATGGTAATTTTAAAGTTTCTTGACTTTGATCTTGAAGTTAAATTCCTTCAACTCTTTTATTTACAATCTTGGAGACTAATATAGACTGATCTATTTTTATTTATTTTTTGGTGTGTGTGTGTGTGTGTGTGTGTGTGTGTGTCCTCGCTAGTGTGTGGTTTTAGGTGTGTCGTGTGTACTCTGGTTTGTGTGTGTGTACTCACCTAGTTGTGGTTTTGCGGGGTCGAGTCGAGCTCCTGCCCGCCTCTTCACTGATCGTACTAGGTCACTCTCCTGAGCGTGGCTTTATCATACCTCTTTCTTAAAGCTATGTATGGATCCCGCCTCCCCTACATCGCTTCCAAACTATTCCCCTTACTGACCTACTTGTCTGATGAAATACTTCCTAAATCCCTGTGATTCATCTGTGTCTCAACTTTCCAAACTGTGTCCCCTTGTTACTGTGTCCAATCTCTGGAACATCTGTCTTTGTCCAACTTGTCAATTCATCTAGTATTTGTATGTCGTTTCATGTCCCCCCTATCTCTCCTGTCCTCCAGTGTGTCAGGTTGATTTTCCCTTAACTTCCTCGTAGGACATACCTCTTGCTTGGGACTAGTCTGTCCACCTTTGCACTTTCCTAGTTTCTTTACGTGCTGGTAGGTTGGGTTCCAAACTGGTGCCGCATACTCCCATATGGGCCTAGTACACGGTGTACAGGTCCTGAATGATTCCTTATTAAGTGTCGGAATGCTGTTCTGAGGTTTGCTAGCGCCCATATGCTGCAGCAGTTATTTGGTTGATGTGCGCTTCAGGAGATGTGCCTGGTGTTATACTCACCCCAAGGTCTTTTTCCTTGAGTGAGGTTTGTAGTCTCTGGCCCCCTAGACTGTACTCCGTCTGCGGCTTCTTTGCCCTTCCCCAATCTTCATGACTTTGCACTTGGTGGGATTGAATTTCCAGGAGCCAATTGCTGGACCAGGTCTGCAGCCTGTCCAGATCCCTTTGTAGTTCTGCCTGGTCTTCGATCGAGTGAATTCTTCTCATCAACTTCACGTCATCTGCAAACAGGGACACCTCAGAGTCTATTCCTTCCGTCATGTCGTTCACAAATACCAGAAACAGCACTGGTCCTAGGACTGACCCCTGTGGGACCCCCGCTGGTCACAGGTGCCCACTCTGACACCTCGCCACGTACCATGACTCGCTGCTGTCTTCCTGACAAGTATTCCCTGATCCATTGTAGTGCCTTCCCTGTTATCCTTGCTTGGTCCTCCAGTTTTTGCACCAATCTCTTGTGTGGAACTGTGTCAAACGCCTTCTTGCAGTCCAAAGAAAATGCAATCCACCCACCCCTCTTCTCTCTTGTCATACTGCTGTCACCATGTCATAGAAACTCCAGTAGGTTTGTGACACAGGATTTCCCGTCCCTGAAACCATGTTGGCTGCTGTTGATGAGATCGTTCCTTTCTAGGTGTTCCACCACTCTTCTCCTGATAATCTTCTCCATGATTTTGCATACTATACATGTCAGTGACACTGGTCTGTAGTTTAATGCTTCATGTCTGTCTCCTTTTTTAAAGATTGGGACTACATTTGCTGTCTTCCATGCCTCAGGCAATCTCCCTGTTTCGATAGATGTATTGAATATTGTTGTTAGGGGTACACATAGTGCCTCTGCTCCCTCTTTTCAATACCCATGGGGAGATGTTATCTGGCCCCATTGCCTTTGAGGTATCAAGCTCACTCAGAAGCCTCTTCACTTCTTCCTCGGTTGTGTGTACTGTGTCCAGCACATGGTGGTGTACCCCACCTCTCCGTCTTTCTGGAGCCCCTTCTGTCTCCTCTGTGAACATTCTTTGAATCTCTTGTTGAGTTCCTCACATACTTCACGGTCATTTCTTGTTGTCTCTCCTCCTTCCTTCCTTAGCCTGATAACCTGGTCCTTGACTGTCGTTTTCCTCCTGATGTGGCTGTACAACAGTTTCGGGTCAGATTTGGCTTTTGCTGCTATGTCGTTTTCATATTGTCTTTGGGCCTCCCTTCTTATCTGTGCATATTCGTTTCTGGCTCTACGACTGCTCTCCTTATTCTCCTGGGTCCTTTGCCTTCTATATTTCTTCCATTCCCTAGCACACTTGGTTTTTGCCTCCCTGCACCTTTGGGTAAACCATGGGCTCATCCTGGCTTTTTCATTATTCCTGTTACCCTTGGGTACAAACCTCTCCTCAGCCTCCTTGCATTTTGTTGCTACATATTCCATCATCTCATTAACTGGCTTCCCTGCCAGTTCTCTGTCCCACTGAACCCCGTTCAGGAAGTTCCTCATTCCTGTGTAGTCCCCTTTCTTGTAGTTTGGCTTCATTCGTCCTGGCCTTCCTGCTTCTCCCTCCACTTGTAGCTCTACTGTGTATTCGAAGCTTAAAACCACATGGTCACTGGCCCCAAGGGGTCTTTCATATGTGATGTCCTCAGTATCTGCACTACTCAAGGTGAATACTAAGTCCAGCCTTGCTGGTTCATCCTTTCCTCTCTCTCTTGTAGTGTCCCTTACGTGTTGGCACATGAAGTTTTCCAGTACCACCTCCATCATCTTAGCCCTCCATGTATCTTGCCCCCATGTGGGTCCAAGTTCTCCCAATCGATCTCCTTGTGGTTAAAGTCACCCATGATCAGGAGCTTTGCCCTGCATGCATGAGCTCTTCTGGCCACTCTAGCCAGTGTGTCAACCATCGCTCTATTGCTCTCGTCGTACTCTTGCCTTGACCTCCTGCTGTTCTGTGGTGGGTTATACATCACTGCTATTACCACCGTTTGTGTGTGTGTGTGGCGGAAGACACGCCAACGCAGCATAAGACGAAATCTTTCATGTATCTTTACTGGCTTCCGGTGTGAGCCGCTGCTAAGTTTCAGTCCAGTGACCAAAACAAAAAAGTTATCCACTGAGGCGACCACGACTATGACCCACACGGATGGTGAAGTACTTGACAGGCTGTGTGCCCAAGCGTTCGTCTATTAAATCTTTGTGTCTACTCCTTAGACCTTCTTTAATCGATTTTAGCCATTTTTGTGCATGGATGTGTCTGGGTGTTGTTTCCTTAGTGGTGGATTATAGTTTAATTCAACTGTTGGTTGTACGTTTGTTGGTGTATAGGAGGAGTGAAGATTGCAGGTGTCTTAACCCAGATGCGTCTAGCAGGGAGGTTGTGTGTCAAGTTTGGCCGTATGTTAGAGCAAACAGGTCGAAGTCAGCAGCCAGATCCTGCTTACCAACAGGTGCACTTTACCAACAGTTCAACCTGTTGAACTGTTACCAACAGATCGTGCTTACCAACAGATCCTGCTTACTAACAGGTCAACAGGTCCTGCTTACTGACAAGTCATCAGGTCTAGTTTACCAACAGATCAACATGTCCAGCTTGTCAACAGGTCCTTCTTACCAACAGGTGCACTTTACCAACAGTTCAACAGGGCCTGCTTACCAACATGTGCACTTTACCAACAGTTCAACAGGGCCTGCTTACCAACAGATGCACTTTACCAACAGTTTCAACAGGCCTGCTTACCAACAGGTGCACTTTACCAACAGTTCAACAGGGCCTGCTTACCAACAGGTGCACTTTACCAACAGTTCAACAGGGCCTGCTTACCAACAAATGCACTTTACCAACAGTTCAACAGGGCCTGCTTACCAACAGGTGCACTTTACCAACAGTTCAACAGGGCCTGCTTACCAACAGGTGCACTTTACCAACAGTTCAACAGGGCCTGCTTACCAACAGATGCACTTTACCAACAGTTCAACAGGGCCTGCTTACCAACAGATGCACTTTACCAACAGTTCAACAGGGCCTGCTTACCAACAGGCCACTGCATCAACACATCACTGCATCTCGTCAAAATTCCAACACGTCACTACTAAGCCTGGCACTACTCTACGGTACCGCATTGTCTTTTTTTTTTTTTTTTGGTACCTGTCAAAAATACCGTCCCGTAATTTCGCACCGTACCATCATTTTTTTTTTCTGTACGGTACGGTAAAAATATCATAACTGTAATTCCGTACATTTATAGAAATGTATTTACAAAACTGTGTCAACAATATAATTCCACCGGTATTAGGATTTAACTTTAATATTTAAAGTGGTGGAAGGGTAAGCCAGGGAAAGGCCGCGGTCAGATGACCAAAATCTCCAGTGGCGAGCCATCACATGATTTGAGACCAGCGTCAGGAAACACTTGTCCTGTTTCCTGACCAGTCATAGCCAACCTAATCCTTTGGCTTTTGTAAACAGCTGAGCACTAGACAATGCAAGTCTTCTGCTTAATGGGCTGGTAATTCAAACAGCTGATTTATTCAAGCATTCTCTCTCTCTCTCTCTCTCTCTCTCTCTCTCTCTCTCTCTCTCTCTCTCTCTCTCTCTCTCCTCTCTCTCTCTCTCTGATAGTCATCTTGTATTTAGTTCATAACTTCATCACAATCAGTGAATATTTCTTTTGGATATAATTTATAACAACTTTCCAGCATAATGACTATAAAATTCGACTGAAGCCGGTGAGGGGATCTTGATACAAGGAATTTTACCTAGAATCGAACCTGAATGCTGCTCATTTGCCAGGCGCTGCATGACCCCTGCGGGTTCAGAGCTCCCCTCTTAAATATAATAACAACAATACTAATAATTAGTGATATAAAATTTGAAAGTTGTATATTTTTGCTTTTGTGAGAAAGTTGCAAAGCATTTGTTGTGTAAATGATGCAACACAGTTACCAAGTGTTGTGTAAATGATGCAACACAGTTACCAAGTGTTGTGTAAATGATGCAACACAGTTACCAAGTGTTGTGTAAATGATGCAACACAGTTACCCAGTGTTGTGTAAATGATGCAACACAGTTACCAAGTGTTGTGTAAATGATGCAACACAGTTACCCAGTGTTGTGTAAATGATGCAACACAGTTACCCAGTGTTGTGTAAATGATGCAACACAGTTACCCAGTGTTGTGTAAATGATGCCACACAGTTACCCAGTGTTGTGTAAATGATGCAACACAGTTACCAGTGTTGTGTAAATGATGCAACACAGTTACCCAGTGTTGTGTAAATGATGCAACACAGTTACCCAGTGTTGTGTAAATGATTGCAACACAGTTACCCATGTTGTATAAATGATGCAACACAGTTACCCAGTGTTGTATAAATGATGCAACACAGTTACCCAGTGTTGTGTAAATGATGCAACACAGTTACCCAGTGTTGTATAAATGATGCAACACAGTTACCCAGTGTTGTGTAAATGATGCAACACAGTTACCAGTGTTGTGTAAATGATGCAACACAGTTACCCAGTGTTGTGTAAATGATGCAACACAGTTACCCAGTGTTGTGTAAATGATGCAACACAGTTACCCAGTGTTGTGTAAATGATGCAACACAGTTACCACAGTGTTGTGTAAATGATGCAACAACAGTTTACCAAGTGTTGTGTAATGATGCAACACAGTTACCAAGTGTTGTGTAAATGATGCAACACAGTTACCAAGTGTTGTGTAAATGATGCAACACAGTTACCAAGTGTTGTGTAAATGATGCAACACAGTTACCCAGTGTTGTGTAAATGATGCAACACAGTTACCAAGTGTTGTGTAAATGATGCAACACAGTTACCCAGTGTTGTGTAAATGATGCAACACAGTTACCAAGTGTTTGTAAATGATGCAACACAGTTACCAAGTGTTTGTAAATGATGCAACACAGTTACCAAGTGTTTGTAAATGATGCAACCCCAGTTACCAATGTTTGTAAATGATGCAACACAGTTACCAAGTGTTGTGTAAATGATGCAACACAGTTACCCAGTGTTGTGTAAATGATGCAACACAGTTACCAAGTGTTGTGTAAATGATGCAACACAGTTACCAAGTGTTTGTAAATGATGCAACACAGTTACCAAGTGTTTGTAAATGATGCAACACAGTTACCAAGTGTTTGTAAATGATGCAACACAGTTACCAAGTGTTTGTAAATGATGCAACACAGTTACCAAGTGTTGTGTAAATGATGCAACACAGTTACCAAGTGTTTGTAAATGATCCTTACCCAGTGTTGTGGATAATTTTGAAGAATTAAATTGGTATAAACCTTGGTAATAAATGCCGACAAGTTGATTTAGAAAGACACGTAAGCAAACACTAAGACACATTTATTAAAAAACGTTTCGGTCCTGGGACCTTGACCGAGGTCCCAGGACCGAAGCGTTTTCTAATAAATAAGTCAGTGTTTGCTTACGTGTCTTTCTAAAGCAAGAATTAAATTATACAGCCGCCCCCCCTCCCCCCGCATTACAGTGTTTCGCTTTACGGCGTTCCGCTAATGCAGCGGTTTCCAATTATACACATTCTTCATTTATTCAAACTTCCTATAATCACCACTTACTATCAGCTAAGGATGAAAATATTTTAAGGCAATGTGTGTTCTGTATATGCATTTTTTTAAGCCTAGTTATATTGCTCAATATATGATGCTGTAAACATATTCTCAGGCTTTTGTTTATACATTTGAAAGTGAAAAATAAGGCTGTGTTTCGGTTTACAGCAGTAGCCTGGAACCCTACCCGCCGTATAAGCGGGGCCCGCCTGTACACTGAAATCCAGAAACCTGACATGGGTTAAGAGGGATAAAAAACATTAAAAAGTTACCTTTGATATAGATCAACCTCTTCGTATATTAATTTATACTGAAAAAAGGCACAGTGTTCTGTAATTATTTAATTTAAACACATATTCCAAAATATATAACTGGACATTATTGCAACTATTTTTTGGAAATTTGATGAGTAAAAATTCAAACTGCAGGAACATGTCAGTGTGTTGCGTCTTAGAAGCATGTCAGTGTGTTGCGTCTTAGAAGCATGTCAGTGTGTTGCGTCTTAAAAGCATGTCAGTGTGTTGCGTCTTAGAAGCATTTCAGTGTGTTGCGTCTTAGAAGCATTTCAGTGTGTTGCGTCTTAGAAGCATTTCAGTGTGTTGCGTCTTAGAAGCATGTCAGTGTGTTGCGTCTTAGAAGCATTTCAGTGTGTTGCGTCTTAGAAGCATGTCAGTGTGTTGCGTCTTAGAAGCATATCAGTGTGTTGCGTCTTAGAAGCATGCCAGTGTGTTGCGTCTTAGAAGCACGTCAGTGTGTGTTGCGTCTTAGAAGCATGCCAGTGTGTTGCATCTTAGAAACATAACTGCATCAATGACAGGATCTTTGGACGTGAACTGATCAGGTCTCAGCTGACATACAAGGTACGCCACAGCAACACACCACGCAGAACATAACCAAGTGTTTACACTTGCTTTTAGAGTAATGTGAGAGGGTCATTACCTTCCTGTCAGGTTTAACCTGACAGGAAGGTAATTAAAATATGCTGAAATTTCATGCCCCTGAAGTTTCATTATTGAAATCTGGTGACGAATTTTGCTATATAGTTAAGGCTGGCCCTACACAAATGTATATTTTTGTCGTCCTGAAAAGTGTCGTTGTTTCGTACATCAAGGACAGTGTCGTTGTTTCGTACATCAAGGACAGTGTCGTTGTTTCGTACATCAAGGAAAGTGCAGTTGTTTCGTACATCAAGGACAGTGTCGTTGTTTCGTACATCAAGGACAGTGTCGTTGTTTCGTACATCAAGGAAAGTGTCGTTGTACCGTACATCAAGGACAATGTCGTTGTACCGTACATCAAGAACAGTGTCGTTGTACCGTACATCAAGGACAGTGTCGTTGTTTCGTACATCAAGGACAGTGTCGTTTCGTACATCAAGGACAGTGTCGTTGTTTCGTACATCAAGGACAGTGTCGTTGTTTCGTACATCAAGGAAAGTCTCGTTGTTTCGTACATCAAGGACAGTGTCGTTGTTTCGTACATCAAGGAAAGTGTCGTTGTTTCGTACATCAAGGAAAGTGTCGTTGTTTCGTACATCAAGGACAGTGTCGTTGTTTCGTACATCAAGGAAAGTGTCGTTGTTTCGTACATCAAGGACAGTGTCGTTGTTTCGTACATCAAGGACAGTGTCGTTGTACCGTACATCAAGGACAGTGTCGTTGTTTCGTACATCAAGGACAGTGTCGTTGTTTCGTACATCAAGGACACTGTCGTTGTACCGTACATCAAGGAAAGCGTCGTTGTTTCGTACATCAAGGACAGTGTCGTTGTTTCGTACATCAAGGACAGTGTCGTTGTTTCGTACATCAAGGACAGTGTCGTTGTTTCGTACATCAAGGACAGTGTAGTTGTACCGTACATCAAGGACAGCGTCGTTGTACCGTACATCAAGGACAGTGTCGTTGTACCGTACATCAGGGACAGTGTCGTTGTACCGTACATCAGGGACAGAGTCGTTGTACCGTACATCAAGGAAAGTGTCGTTGTTTCGTACATCAAGGACAGTGTCGTTGTTTCGTACATCAAGGACAGTGTCGTTGTACCGTACATCAAGGACATGTCGTTGTACCGTACATCAAGGACAGTGTCGTTGTACCGTACATCAAGGACAGTGTCGTTGTACCGTACATCAAGGACAGTGTCGTTGTACCGTACATCAAGGACAGTGTCGTTGTACCGTACATCAAGGACAGTGTCGTTGTACCGTACATCAAGGACAGTGTCGTTGTACCGTACATCAAGGACAGTGTCGTACCGTACATCAAGGACAGTGTCGTTGTACCGTACATCAAGGACAGTGTCGTTGTACCGTAAATCAAGGGCAGTGTCGTTGTACCGTAAATCAAGGGCAGTGTCGTTGTACCGTAAATCAAGGGCAGTGTCGTTGTACCTTACATCAAGGACAGTGTCGTTGTACCGTACATCAAGGACAGTGTCGTTGTACCGTACATCAAGGACAGTGTTGTACCGTACATCAAGGACAGTGTCGTTGTACCGTACATCAAGGACAGTGTCGTTGTACCTTACATCAAGGACAGTGTCGTTGTACCGTACATCAAGGACAGTGTCGTTGTACCTTACATCAAGGACAGTGTCGTTGTACCTTACATCAAGGACAGTGTCGTTGTACCGTACATCAAGGACAGTGTCGTTGTACCGTACATCAAGGACAGTGTTGTGCTGTAACTTCGTGAGTAATTTTTACAAAAAGAACAAATAAACTGTATTGTACCGTTATGCCAACCTTGGTCACTACAACCTTGGTCACTACAACCTTGGTCACTACAACCTTGGTCACTACAACCTTGGTCACTACAACCTTGGTCACTACAACCTTGGTCACTACAACCTTGGTCACTACAACCTTGGTCACTACAACCTTGGTCACTACAACCTTGGTCACTACAACCTTGGTCACTACAACCTTGGTCACTACAACCTTGGTCACTACAACCTTGGTCACTACAACCTTGGTCACTACAACCTTGGCCACTACAACCTTGGCCACTACAACCTTGGCCACTACAACCTTGGCCACTACAACCTTGGCCACTACAACCTTGGTCACTACAACCTTGGTCACTACAACCTTGGTCACTACAACCTTGGTCACTACAACCTTGGTCACTACAACCTTGGTCACTACAACCTTGGTCACTACACCTCACCAACACAAGTCACTACACCTCACCAACACACCAACACAAGTCACTACACATCACCAACACACCAACACAAGTCACTACACATCACCAACACACCAACACAAGTCACTACATCTCATCAACACAAGTCACTTTACCTCACCAACACAAGTCACTATACCTCACAACACAAGTCACTTTACCTTACTCAGACAGGATGGGACTTACACAGATGACAACAAGGAAATGAGTGAAATATTGAAATCCCAGCACGACTCTGTGTTTAGTGAACCACTAATCGGTCTGAGGATCGACGACTCAAATGATTTCTTCATGAATGAGCCTCAAAACTCCATAGATGTATGCCAGATTTCCGACATTACCCTAACTCCGATAGATTTCGAAAAAGCCATTGACAACATGCCTATGCACTCAGCCCGGGGCCCAGACTCGTGGAACTCAGTTTTCATTAAGAACTGCAAGAAACCCCTCTCGCGTGCCCTAAGTACACTATGGAGGAGGAGCTTGGACATGGGTGAAATTCCACAATCACTTAAAACAACGGATATAGCCCCACTCCATAAAGGTGGCAGCAAAGCATTAGCTAAGAACTATAGACCAATAGCTCTGACGTCCCACATCATAAAAAATCTTTGAAAGAGTGCTAAGAAGCAGGATTGCAAATCACCTGGATTCCCAAAAATCTGCACAATCCAGGGCAACATGGGTTCAGGGCAGGTCGCTCCTGCCTCTCACAACTACTGGATCACTATGACATGGCCTTGGATGCACTGGAAGAAAATCAGAATGCAGATGTAATATACACAGACTTTGCAAAAGCATTTGACAAATGCGATCATGGCGTAATTAGCCCATAAAATACGTGCTAAAGGAATAACTGGGAAAGTGGGGAGATGGATCTTCAACTTCCTAACAAATCGAACACAAAGAGTAGTGGTCAACAGAGTTAAATCGGAGGCTGCCATAGTGAAGAGCTCTGTTCCACAAGGCACAGTCCTCGCCCCCATCTTATTCCTTATCCTCATATCAGACATAGAGATATACACCACAGCACCGTATCATCCTTTGCGGATGATACTAGGATCTGCATGAGGCTGTCATCTGCTGAGGACGCGGTTAACTTCCAAGAAGATATAAACAAAGTTTTCCAATGGGCAACGGTAAACAATACGATGCTCAATGAGGACAAATTCCAACTACTCCGTTATGGAAAACTGGAGGAGATAATAACTAGAACAGAGTATACTACTGACTCCGGCCATACAATAGAGCGGAAAAATAATGTAAGGGACCTGGGAGTAGTAATGTCTGAGGATCTCACTTTCAAGGATCACAACAGTGCCACGATCGCACGTGCAAAGAAAATGATAGGATGGATAATGAGAACTTTCAAAACGAGAGATGCCAAGCCCATGATGATCCTTTTCAAATCACTTGTTCTCTCTAGGCTGGAATACTGCTGTACATTAACATCTCCATTCAAAGCAGGTGAAATCTCAGATCTAGAGAGTGTACAGAGATCCTTTACTGCACGTATAAGTTCTGTCAAGCACCTTAACTACTGGGAACGCTTGGAAGCACTTGACTTGTACTCGTTGGAACGCAGGAGGGAGAGATATATCATAATCTACACTTGGAAAATCTTGGAAGGAATGGTCCCAAATCTGCACACACAAATCACTCCCTACAAAAGTAAAAGACTGGGCAGGCGATGCAAAATGCCCCCAATAAAAAGTAGGGGCACTATTGGTACACTAAGGGAAAACACCATAAGTGTTCGGGGCCCAAAATTGTTCAACAGCCTCCCATCAAGCATTAGGGGAATTGCCAATAAGCCCCTGGCTGCCTTCAAGAGAGAGCTGGACAGAAACCTTAAGTCAGTGCCGGATCAGCCGGGCTGTGGCTCGTACGTTGGACTGCGTGCGGCCAGCAGTAACAGCCTAGTTGATCAGGCCCTGATCCATCGGGAGGCCTGGTCATGGACCGGGCCGCGGGGGCGTTGATCCCTGGAATAACCTCCAGGTAACCAACACAAGTCACAAAACCTCACCAACACAAGTACAACCTCACCAACACAAGTCACTATACCTCACACAACAACACAAGTCACTAACCTCACCAAACACAAGTCCACTCACACACAAGTCCAAACACAACAACACTCACCAACACACGAACAAGTCACTACACCTCACCAACACACGAACAAGCATCACCTACCAAACACAAGTCATCACTCACAAACCACACACAAGTCACAACCTCACACCTACACAAGTCACACAACTCACAACACACCAACAGTCACTACACCTCACCAACACAAGCACTAACTCACAACATCCAACGAGTCACTACACCACCAACACAAGTCACTACACTCACCAACAACCAACACAGTCACTACACCTCCCAACACAAGTCACTACACCTCACCACAACACAAGTCACTACACCTCACCAACATACCAACACAAGTCACTACACCTCACCAACACACAAAGTCACTACACCTCACCAACATACCAACACAGTCACTACACCTCACCAACACAAGTCACTACACCTCACCAACATACCAACACAAGTCACTACACCTCACCAACATACCAACACAAGTCACTACACCTCACACACAACAACACACTACCAACACAAGTCACTACACCTCACAACATACCAACACAAGTCACTACACCTCACCAAACCCAACACAAGTCACTAATCACAACTCAACACAGCACACACCCACAACACAAGTCACTACACCTCACCAACATACCAACACAAGTCACTACACTCACCAAATACCAACACAAGTCACTACACCTCACCAACAACACAAAGTCACTACACCTCACCAACACACCAACACAAGTCACTACACCTCACCAACACAACCAACAGTCACTACACCTCACCAACACACCAACAGACCACTACACCTCACCAACACAAGTCACTACACCTCACCAACATACAACACAAGTCACTACACCTCACCAACATAACCAACACAAGTCACTACACCTCACCAACATACCAACACAAGTCACTACACCTCACCAACACACCAACACAAGTCACTACACCTCACCAACACACCAACACAAGTCACTACACCTCACCAACACACCAACACAGTCACTACACCTCACCAACACGAGTCACTACACTCACCCAACACAAGTCACTACACCTCACCAACACACCAACACGAGTCCTACCTCACCACACAAGTCACTACACCTCACCAACACAAGTCACTACACCTCACCAACACACCAACACGAGTCACTACACCTCACCAACACAAGTCACTACACCTCACCAACACTACCACACACGAGTCACTACACCTCACCAACACAAGTCACTACACCTCACCAACATCACAGTGCTCCATATGATAGAAAATACTCCGCTAATGGGTTATAATGATGACCATAATTTTTAAAGGGGGTGGAGGGGTAAGCCAGTGGAAGGTCTCAGTCAGATGACCAAAAGCTCCAGCTGCTGGTCGTCATATGACTAAGACCTGCATCAGGATACACTTGTTCTGTCTTATGACGAACCTTGCGTAACCTAACCATGTACTAGAATTACAAAACAGATTTTCGTCTGCGAGGGTGGTATGGCAGGGTGGGTGGGTGGTGCTAGGTGGGCGGGTGGGTGGTGCAAGGGGTGGGTGGTGTGAGATGGGTGGGTGGGTGGTGCTGGGTGGGTGGGTGGTGCAAGGTGGGTGGGGGGTGGTGCAGGGTTGGTGGGTGGTGCTGGGTGGGTGGGTGGTGCAAGGTGGGTGGGTGGTGCAGGATGGGTGGGTGGGTGGTGCAAGGTGGTGTGGGCGGGTGTGCAGGGTGGGTGGGTGGGTGGTGCAAGGTGGGTGGGTGGTGCAGGGTGGGAGGGGTGGAGAGGGAGAGTTATCAGTGTGGAAAAGAGTGGTTGGGCGGTGGCGGCGAGGGGTGGGTGGGATGTAAGGTGAGGAGTGGATGATGAGGGTGGGTGAGGGTGGAGGGGATGGGTGGATGATGGTAGGTGGGTGATGGTGGAGGGGTGTGGGAGGGCGTATTTGACCTTGCTCAGCGGGGTGTGACGTCACCACACTGTTTAGACTTGCGGGAGTGGGAGGAGGGGGGCGGGTGGTGGTTGATGGAGTAGGGGCACAGAGAGGTGAGTGGGGGAGGGGGCGGTGGAGAAAGGAGTAGTAGGGACACAGAAAGGTGAGTGGGGGGAAGGGGGAGGAAGGAGTAAGGGGACACAGGAGGTGAGGTGAGGGGAGGGGGTAAGGAGTAGGTGGCACAGGAAGGTGAGTGGAGGGAGGGGGAAGGAGTAAGTGGCACAGGAAGGTGAGGGGGGGAGGGGGGAAGGAAGAGGTGCATAGGAAGGTGAGTGGGGGGGGAAGGAGTAAGTGGCACAGGAAGGTGAGTGGGGGGAGGGGGAAGGAAGAGATGGCACAGGAAGGTGAGTAGGGGAGGGGGAAGGAGTAAGTGGCACAGGAAGGTGAGTGGGGGAGGGGAGGAAGGAAGAGGTGGCACAGGAAGGTGAGTGGGGGGAGGGAGGAAGGAGAGTGGCACAGGAAGGTGAGTGGGGGGAGGGGGAAGGAGAAGTGGCAACCAGGAAGGTGAGTGGGGGGAGGGGGAAGGAGTAAGTGGCACAGGAAGGTGAGTGGGGGGAGGGGGAAGGAGAAGGTGGCACAGGAAGGTGAGTGGGGGAGGGGGAAGGAGTAAGTGTGCACAGGAAGGTGAGTGGGGGGAGGGGGAAGGAGAGTGGCACAGGAAGGTGAGTGGGGGGAGGGGGAAGGAGTAAGTGGCACAGGAAGGTGAGTGTGGGAGGGGGAAGGAGTGAAGTGGCACAGGAAGGTGAGTGGGGGAGGGGGGAAGTTAAAGTGGCACAGGAAGTGAGTGGGGGGGGGGGAGGAGTAAGTGGCACAGGAAGGTGAGTGGGGGGAGGGGGAAGGAGTAGGTGGCACAGGAAGGTGAGTGGGGGGAGGGGGAAGGAGTAAGTGGCACAGGAAGGTGAGTGGGGGGGAGGGGGGAGGAGAGTAAGTGGCACAGGAAGGTGAGTGGGGGGGGAGGGGGAAGGAGTAAGTGGCCACAGGAAGGTGAGTGGGGGAGGGGGAGAGGAAGTAAGTGGCACAGGAAGGTGAGTGGGGGGAGGGGAAGAGTAAGTGGCACAGGAAGGTGAGTGGGGGGGAGGGGGGAAGATAAGTGGCACAGGAAGGTGAGTGGGGGGGAGGGGGAAGGAGTAAGTGGCACAGGAAGGTGAGTGGGGGAGGGGGAGGAGAAGAGGTGCACAGGAAGGTGAGTGGGGGGAGGGGGAAAGAGTAAGTGGCACAGGAAGGTGAGTGGGGGAGGGGGGGTGAAGGAAGTAAGTGGCACAGGAAGGGTGAGGGAGGGAGTGGGGGAGGAGTAAGTGGCACAGGAAGGTGAGTGGGGGAGGGGGAGGAGTAAGTGGCACAGGAAGGTGAGTGGGGGGAGGGGGAGGAAGTAAGTGGCACAGGAAGGTGAGTGGTGGGGGGGGGAGGAGTAAGTGGCACAGGAAGGTGAGTGGGGGGAGGGGAAGGAATAGTGGCACAGGAAGGTGAGTGGGGGAGGGGGAAGGAGTAAGTGGCACAGGAAGGTGAGTGGGGGGAGGGGAAGGAGTAGTGGCACAGGAAGGTGAGTGGGGGGAGGGGGAAGGAGTAAGTGGCACAGGAAGGTGAGTGGGGGAGGGGGAAGGAGTAAGTGGCACAGGAAGGTGAGTGGGGGGGAGGGGGGAGGAGTAAGTGGCACAGGAAGGTGAGTGGGGGGAGGGGGGAGAGTAAGTGGCACAGGAAGTGAGTGGGGGAGGGGGAAGGAAGAAGTGGCACAGGAAGGTGAGTGGGGGAGGGGGGGAAGGAGTAAGTGGCACAGGAAGGTGAGTGGGGGGGAGGGGGAGAGGAGAGTAAGTGGCACAGGAAGGTGAGTGGGGGGAGGGGGAGAGGAGTAAGTGGCACAGGAAGGTGAGTGGGGGGAGGGGGGGAGGAGTAAGTGGCACAGGAAGGTGAGTGGGGGGAGGGGGAGGAGTAAGTGCACAGGAAGGTGAGTGGGGGGGAGGGGGGAGGAGTAAGTGGCACAGGAAGGTGAGTGGGGGGGAGGGGGAAGGAATAAGTGGCACAGGAAGGTGAGTGGGGGGGGGGGGGGGGAAGGAGTAAGTGGCACAGGAAGGTGAGTGGGGGGAGGGGGAAGGAGTAAGTGGCACAGGAAGGTGAGGGGGGGGGGGGGGAAGGAGTAAGTGGCACAGGAAGGTGAGTGGGGGGGAGGGGGAAGGAGTAAGTGGCACAGGAAGGTGAGTGGGGGGAGGGGGAAGGAGTAAGTGGCACAGGAAGGTGAGTGGGGGGGAGGGGGAAGGAGTAAGTGGCACAGGAAGGTGAGTGGGGGGAGGGGGAAGGAGTAAGTGGACACAGGAAGGTGAGTGGGGGGAGGGGGAAGGAGTAAGTGGCACAGGAAGGTGAGTGGGGGAGGGGGAAGGAGTAAGTGGCACAGGAAGGTGAGTGGGGGGAGGGGAAGGAGTAAGTGGCACAGGAAGGTGAGTGGGGGGGAGGGGGAGAGGAGTAAGTGGCACAGGAAGGTGAGTGGGGGGGAGGGGAGAGGAGTAAGTGGCACAGGAAGGTGAGTGGGGGAGAGGGGGTAAATATAGTAATATAAAAGGGTTAACAAATGAAGTAAAACATCAGAGAAAGACTAAAAAACAACATAAAATCCCCACAATAAACATTATAAAAACTTGAAAAACGCTAGAAAATACGAACTGGGAAGACAATAATATTAATAAAAACGGTGATGGTAGTAAGTCAATATTTCACTGTTACAAAGACAGTCACCTGCGACTGTCATCACAAACTTTAACATTGAACTTTTTCTTGTGTGTTACCAGATATATTATGAAAATATATGTATAATTGATTATTTTTTAACCAGTTATGTGCTAGGTAATAATGTAAAAATTTTGGTCAATTAAATCGAGAAATTTGTTTAAACGGTAAGATAAGTACTTAAGCTTCAGGAGAATTGGTTAATTAGGACGATTAGTGGGCGAATGATCGAGCCTGAACAGCTACTTTCTCTTAATAATAATAATAATAATAATAATAATAATAATAATAATAATAATTAATAATTATTATTATTATTATTGTGGACTTTGCAAAAGATATGGGAAGTAAAATTATATTTATTTTCAAAATATTTCATTAAGTCCAGTAAATGTTACAGATCTGTATGAATGTTACAAGTGTACCTACCTGGAGTCTACCTGCAGGGTATTACGCCCCCGCGGCCTGCTCAATGACCAGGCCTCCCGGTGGATCAGGGCTTGATCAACGAGGTTGTTACTGCTGGCCGCACGTAGTCCAACGTACGAACCACAGCCAGGCTGATTAAGTACTGACTTCAGGTATCTGTCCATTTCCTTCTTGAAAACAACCATGGGTCTATTGGTAATGCCCCTTATGGCTGTGGGAGGCTGTTGAACAGTCTTGGGCCCCGGATACTTATTGTGTTTTCTCTTAGTGTACCAGTGACGCCCCAACTTTTCACTGGGGGTATGTTGCATCGCCTGCCAAGTCTTTTGCTTTCGTAGGTCGTGATTTCTGTGTGCAGATTAGGAACCAGTCTCTCCAGAATCTTCCAGGTGTAGATTATGATAAATCTCTCTCTCGCCTGAGCTCTAGTGAGTACAGGTCAAGTGCTTCCAGGCGCTCCCAATATTTAAGGTGTTTGATGGAACATACGTGCAGTAAAGGTTCTCTGTACATTTTCTAGCTCTGCAATTTCACCTGCCTTGAATGGAGATGTTAATGTACAGCAGTATTCCAGCCTAGAGAGGACAAATGATTTAAAAAAGGATCATCATTGGCTTACCATGTCTTGTCTTGAATGTTCTCATTATTCATCCTATCAATTTCCTAGCAGATGTGATAGTGGCATTGTTGTGGTCCTTGAAGGTGAGGTCCTTCACATTACTTTTCTATTATTTCCTCGAGTTTTCCATAACGGAGTTGGAGTAGTCTTCAGTGAACATCACATTGTTCTCCGTTGCTCATTGGAAAATTTGGTATATATCTTCTTGGAGATTTGCCGTGTCCTCAATGGATGACACTCTCATGTGGATCGTCTGCAAAGGATGAAACAGTGCTGTGGTTTACATCTCTGTCTGTGTCTGATATGAGGATGAGGAACAGGATGGGGGCGAGTACTGTGCCTTGTGGAACAGAGCTCTTCACTATGGCAGCTTCCGATTTAACTCTGTTTACCACTACTCTTTGTGTTCGATTGGTTAGAAAGTTGAAGATCCATCTGCCTACTTTGCCAGTTATACCTTTAGCACGCATTTTGTGTGCTATTACACTATGATCACACATGTCAAAGCTTTTGCAAAATCTGTGTATACTACATCTGCATTCTGTTTGTTTGCCAGTGCATCTAAGACCATATCATAGTCCAGTAGTTGCGAGAGGCAGGAGTGACCTGTTCTGAAACCATGTTGCCCTGGATTGTGCAATTTTTTGGACTCCAAGTGGTTTGCTATCCTGCTTTTTTTTAGTATGTGGGACGTTAAAGCTATTGGTCTACAGTTCTTAGTTACGGTTTTGCTGTCACCTTTATGGAGTGGGGGTATATCCGTTATTTTTAGTGACTGTGGAATCTCACCTGTGTCTGTGCGCCTTCTCCATAGCATACTTAGGGCCCGTGACGGGTATCTTGCAGTTCTTTATGAACACAGAGGTCCATGACTCTGGGCCTGGTGCTGAGTGCATGGGCATATCGCTAATGGCTCTCGCAAAGTCTAGTGGAGTAAGGGTTATGTCAGAAATTTGGCATACATTGGCTGGGTTTTGAGGCTCTATATGACTGTTACAGGTCTGTATGACTGTTACAGGTCTGTATGTATGTATGCCAGGTAATCGATATTACAGGTCCATCATGACGGTTAGCTCGATAATACAGGTCGCTAATGACGTTGATAATATTACAGGTCCCTGATGACGCTGTAAAAAAGTTACAGGTCTTTGATGACGCCATAAAAATTTACAGGTTCGTGATGACGCTATAAAAAATTTACATGTCCTTGATGACGCTATAAAAATTTACAGGTTCGTGATGACGCTGTAAAAAATGAAAAGAATTTACAGGTCCGTGATGACGCTGTAAGAATCGACAGTGGTGAGGCGGAGTCACCGTGCCAGAGGGGCTGTTGATGGCATGACCTTTGAGGAGGGTAATCGTGCTCTTAAAGTGTGCTTCTCGACCATAAAACCTCGCAGGGACATCACGTTCTTAACTTCCCCCCCCCTCCCCACTCCCTCCAACCCAGGGCAGATTATTTACATCCCGGGCCAGATTTTGTTGCCATGGAAACAGCGGGTGGTGGTATGTGTGGCTCGCTTATGTGTGTGTGTGTGTGTGTGTGTGCGCGTGCGCGTGTGCGTGTTTTGGTTGTCAAAGGCACTTGTCGATAGACACTTGGCCTGTGGATGTGTTTTTAAGTGTAGGTGTAGGAATGTGTGAGAGTTACTAGTTGTGTGGGTGTGTGTACTCGCCTATTTGGGGTTGCAGGGGTCGATTCACAGCTCCTGGCCCCGGCTTTTCGTTGGTCGCCACTAACCCTTTCGCTGACTGTGCCGTAGTACTGCACCATGACCTCAGCTCAATCAGATAAGATGTGAGCGGTAAATTTGGGCCTAGATCTGAAAAAATAGGTCTATGTGATAAGTTTCCACCATAAAGAAAAAATCCTGCAGCACGCAGTGCATAATGGGGAAAAAACTGCGACAGTGTTTTTGGTTTAAATCAGCGACTTTGTGGCGTATTTTCGTGTGGTTTTTATGATTTTATTCTCAATTTCGTGGTGTCATTTGATAGAATTGAAGATATATTACAGAAATAGAGATAATTTGATAGGTTTTAGGACGGAAATTAGCTTGAAATTGAGCCCTAAGTCGCGGAAATGTTCGATTTTCCTCGATGTTCAAAATTAAACGAATCACGTCACGCGCCAAAAATACGCCAACTGGTGGGTCAGTGATGCGTTCACGAATGCGTTGATATTATTTATACAATTATTACAATATTGAATAACAGTAAATCTTATAGTTTTGTGTGTGAATAAAAAATCAAAATGGAATTCATGTGTGAAGCCTGGAAACATAACTAATGAACAGAGGAAATGTTATTTTAGTGCCACGAATGTCTCCATTATGCTAAACCCGTTTTGAAATTGGAATATCTTGAAATTTGTGTAAAATTGGTCAAATAACCAATTTCTGATGGAGTTGATTGGGCAGTTTCTTGTGCTCAGTCGATGAAGTGGAAGACATACTAGCGAAATAGCTAAGAATTTGGTCGAATGGAACACTGTAATTGTCCTAAAATAGGACTCAAAGTGGGGAAAATCGTTGATGCGTAAATATCGCTGACGCAGCAAAATTCGCGTAAGCGTAATTTCGTCAATTTTCCATTAATTTTATTACGTTTTGTGTTATTCCCTTCAGAAAAAGATTACCATTTCATAAGAAAAAAATATTTTTAATTCTTGAACATTGTGGACTAGTTTCAGATCGGGGCTCTGGACAGTGAAAGGGCTAAGTCCACACTTACCCTGCTCCAACAGCTTTATTATACCTCTTCTTAAAGCTATGTATGGATCCTGCCTCCACTACATCACTCTCCATATTCCACTTCCTGACAACTCTGTTACTGAAGGAATACTTCCTAACATCCCTGTGACTCATCTGAGTTTTCAGCTTTCAGCTGTGACCCCTTGTTGCTGTGTCCCATCGCTGAAACATTTGTCCCTGTCCACCTTGTCAAATATCCTCAGTATTTTATATGTCGTTATCATGTCCCCCCTATCCCTCCTGCCCTCCAGTGACGTCAGGTTGATTTCCCTTAACCTCTCCTCGTAGGACATATGCCTTAACTCCGGAATTAGTCTTGTTGTAAACCTTTGCACGTTCTCTAATTTCTTGACGTGCTTGACTGTGTGTGGTACTGTATCAAAAGCTTATTTACAGTCCAAGAAGATGCAGTCTACCCATCTCTCTCTCCCTGTCTTTTGTTACCTTATCGTACAACTCAGTAGGTTTGTGATGCTGGATTTTCCTTGCCTGAAGCCATGCTGGTTGTCATTTATGAGCCCGTTCCTTTCTAGGTGCTCCACCACTTTTCCTGATAATCTTCTCTATAACTTTATATACTCTACATATCAGCGAGAATGGTCTGTAGTTTAGTGCTGCCTGTCTGTCTCCTTAAAAAGTGGAAATACGTTTGCTGTCTTCTACACCTCAGACAGTTGCCTTGTTTCAATAGATTTATTGAAGATTATTGAAAGTGGCACACAGTGCATCTGCTCTCTCTCAGGACCCCACCGCCTTCTAGGTATCTAGTTCCCCTAGCAGTTTCTTCACCTCTTCCTCCTCTGTTGTGTGCAGTGTGCCCTGCCCTTGCTGGTGCACCCTCCTCCCTCGGTTAGCTGGAAGCCTCTCTGTCTCCACCGTGAATACCTTCCTGAATCTTGAGCTGAGCTCCTAGCATACTTCCTGGTCTGCGTGCGGCTAGCAGTAACAGCCTGGTTGGCCAGGCCCTGATCCACCGGGAGGCCTGGTCATGGACCGGGCCGCAGGGGCGTTGATCCCCGGAATAACCTCCAGGTAACCAGGTAGGTCACTCCCTGTGAGCTTCCCTCCGTCCTCACCCTGATCATCTGGTCCTTGACTGTTGCTTTCCTCCTTATGTGGCTGTATAACAACTTTGGGTCAGATTTGGCTTTTGATGCTATGTTATTCTCGTATTGTTGCTGGGCCTCTCTCCTTATCCATGCATATTCTGGCTCTTCAGTTCAGCTCCCTATTTTCCCGAGTCCTTTGTCTTCTATACTTTTTCCATGCTCTAACACACTTGGCTTTGGCCTCTTCATACCTCTTGGTAAACCATGGACTCACTGTAGTCTTCCAATTGTTTGTTTCCCTTTGTCATGAACTCTGCCTCCCTGCACTTTGTGCTCACGTGTTCCATCATTTCGTTTACTGTCTTCTCTAGCTCTCTTACCCACAGCACCTCATACAGGAATTGCCTGACGCATGTGTAATTCCTTTTTTTGAAGTTTGGTTTTTCCCATCCTTCTCGTGCTGCTTCACTCTTTATTATCTCTACTGTGTAGAGATAATAAAGACTGAGGGGCGTTTCGTGTGTGATTTTCCCTATGTCTGAACTGTTCAAGGTGAATACGAGGTCCAGCCGTGGCGGTTCAATGTCTCCTCTCTCTGGTTTTGTGTGTGTGTACTTCCTGTATGTGTGGTTGCAGGGGTCGATGCAGAGCTCCTGGTCCCGCCTCTTCACTGGTCTCAATTAGGTCCACTCCCGGAATCAAGAGAGTTGTCGTACCTCTTCTTAAAAGTGTGTGTATCCCATTTTAGTATTTTGTATGTCGTTATGATGGCGGATTTAAAGTTCAGTTACCACATGTGTGTTCATGTCTGCAGTGGTGTGTGCGTATACTCGCCTACTCTCTTGTTTGAAGTTGCAGGGGTCGAGTCGCAACTTTGTGTGTGTAAGCATACAGTGAAACAGAATTGCATGCCCTCTGGTGGGTTAATGATGTATACCATGAACAGCAAGGGTCCAAGTACTGAACAATTGGGAGTACTCCACTCCTAACCCTAACTCCTGTAGTCCCACTTGAGGAATTCACTGTTCGTCCTGCCTGCTCCTGCAGTTTGTGTGTTCTCACGGGGGTGTCAGCATGCTGATATTCTTGAGAAGCATCGATCTTCCTTCCTGGGACGAGGCACCTGCCAGATGCTCACCCCTGAGCAGCGGCACACTGGGACTTTACCGGAGACGCTCTTATACTTGTATATGCTATGAGTACTCACCTGTATGTGGTTGCAGGGGTCGAGTCACAGCTCCGGTGTGTACTCGCGTATTTGTGGTTGCATGGGTCGAGTGAGTGTATGTGTGTGTGTGTGTGTGTGTGTGTGTGTGTGTGTGTGTGTGTGTGGTCGTGCCGAATAGGTAAAACTTGCGATTTTGGCTTCAATAGCAACACTCTTCTTGCCGGATAAGGCAAGCGAAAATTTGTCTATGCCATAATTTCACAAAAATCATTTTGATTGTAGCGAAAAAAATATATTTCATTGATTATTATTAAATTGCTGTAAACTTATCTAAAATATATTTAGTTGGATTAAGCTAAAATAAATTGTGCTTGTTATTATAAGGTTAGGTAAGTTTTCTAAGGTTCTTTTGGTACAAAATTTTAAATTTTTACATTAACATAGATGAAAAAATATATCTTTGAACGTATAAGAAAAAAATTCAGAAAGGACTTAATTTTAAATGAGTTCTTCCTAATTGACCAGTTTTACTTATTCGACTATATATATATATATATATATATATATATATATATATATATATATATATAATATATATATATATTCAACAAGTCGGCCGTCTCCCACCGAGGCAGGGTGACCCAAAAAGAAAGAAAATCCCCCAAAAAGAAAATACTTTCATCATTCAACACTTTCACCTCACTCACACATAATCATTGTTTTTGCAGAGGTGCTCAGAATACAACAGTCTAGAAACATGTACGTGTAAAGATACACAACATATCCCTCCAAACTGCCAGTATCCCAAACCCCTCCTTTAGAGTGCAGGCATTGTACTTCCCATTTCCAGGACTCAAGTCCGGCTATGTAAAAATAACCGGTTTTCCTGAATCCCTTCACTAAATATTACCCTGCTCACACTCCAACAGCTCGTCAGGTCCCAAATACCATTTGTCTCCATTCACTCCTATCTAACACGCTCACGCACGCACGCTTGCTGGAAGTCCAAGCCCCTCGCCCACAAAACCTCCATTACCCCCTCCCTCCAACCTTTTCGAGGACGACCCCTACCCCGCCTTCCTTCCCCTACAGATTTATACGCTCTCCATGTCATTCTACTCTTCCATAATCTCTAAATGACCAAACCACCTCAACAACCCCTCTTCAGCCCTCAGACTAATACTTTTATTAACTCCACACCTCCTAATTTCCACACTGCGAATTTTCTGCGTAATATTTACACCACACATTGCTCTTAGACAGGACATCTCCACTGTCTCCAACCGTCTCCTCGCTGCAGCATTTACAACCCAAGCTTCACATCCATATAAGAGTGTTGGTACTACTATACTTTCATACATTCCCTTCTTTGCCTCCATGGATAACATTTTTGCCTCCACATATACCTCAATGCACCCCTCACCTTTTTTCCTTCATCAGTTCTATGATTAACCTCATCCTTCATAAATCCATAGGCTGACACTTCAACTCCCAAATATCTGAAAACATTCACTTCTTCCATACTCCTCGCCAATTTGATAACCAATTTTTATTTATCTAAATCATTTGATACCCTCATCACCTTACTCTTTTCTATGTTCACTTTCAACTTTCTGCCTTTACACACACACACCCAAATTCGTCCACTAACCTTTGCAATTTTTCTTTAGAATCTCCCATAAGCACAGTATCATCAGCAAAAAGTAACTGTGTCAATTCCCATTTTGTATTTAATTCCCCATAATTTAATCCCACCCCTCTCCCGAACACCCTAGCATTTACTTCTTTTACAACCCCATCTATAAATATGTTAAACAACCATGGTGACATTACACATCCCTGTCTAAGACCTACTTTTACTGGGAAGTAGTCTCCCTCTCTTCTACACACCCTAACCTGAGTCTCACTATACTCTTAAAAACTCTTTACAGCATTTAGTAACTTACCACCTATTCCATATACTTGCAACATCTGCCACATTGCTCCCCTATCCACTCTATCATATGCCATTCTAAGTCATAAATGCAATAAAAACTTCCCTACCTTTATCTAAATACTGTTCACATATATGCTTCAATGTAAACACTTGATCTACACATCCCCTACCCACTCTAAAACCTCCTTGCTCATCCGCAATCCTATATTCTGTCTTACCTCTAATTCTTTCAATAATAACACTACCGTACACTTTTCCTGGTATACTCAGTAAACTCATTCCTCTATAATTTTTACAATCTGTTTTGTCCCCCTCCCTTTATATTAAGGGGCTATACACGCTCTCTGCCAATCCCTAGGTTCTTTCCCCTCTTTCATACATTTATTAAACAAGAATACCAACCACTCCAACACTATATCCCCCCCTGCTTTTAACATTTCTGTCATGATCCCGTCAGTTCCAGCTGCTTTACCCCCTTTCATTCTACGTAATGCCTCACGCACCTCCCCCACACTCACATCCTGTTCTTCTTCACTCCTAAAAGATGATATACCTCCCTGGCCAGTGCATGAAATTACCGCCTCTCTTTCTTCGTCGACATTTAAAAGTTCCTCAAAATATTCTCGCCATCTACCCAAAACCTCCATCTCCCCATCTACTAACTCCCCTACTCTGTTTTTAACTGACAAATCCATTAGTTCTTAGCTTCTTCACTGTTAACTACAAATTTTTCTTATTTCATTAAATTCTTGACGTGCTCTCCCACTCTATCATCTGCTCTCCTTTTGCACTCTCTCACCACTCTCTTTACCTTTCTTTTACTCTCCATATACTCTGCTCTTCTTATAACACTTCTGCTTTGTAAAAACCTCTCACAAGCTACCTTTTTCTCTTTTATCACACCCTTTACCTCATCATTCCACCAATCACTCCTCTTTCCTCCTGCACCCACCCTTCTATACCACAAACTTCTGCCCCACATTCTAATACTGCATTTTTAAAACTATTCCAACCCTCTTCAAACCCCTACCCCCCCCCCACAACTCATACTTGCACCAGCCCACCTTTCTGCCAATAGTTGCTTATATCTCACCCGAACTTCCTCCTCCCTTAGTTTATACACTTTCACCTCCCTCTTGTTACCATTTTCCTCTTGTCCCATCTACCTCTTACTCTAACTGTAGCTACAACTAGATAATGATCCGATATATCAGTTGCCCCTCTATAAACATGTACATCCTGGAGCCTACCCATCAACCTTTTATCCACCAATACATAATCTAACAAACTACTTTCATTACGTGCTATATCATACCTTGTATATTTATTTATTCTCTTTTTCATAAAATATGTATTACTTATTACTAAACCTCTTTCTACACATAGCTCCATTAAATTTACCTACTACTCCCTCCATAACATTTTTACTCACTTTAGCACTGAAATCCCCAACCACAGGTACTCTCACACTTGGTTCAAAACTCCCCACGCATTCATTCAACATTTCCCAAAAATCTCTCTCACTCTCTCTCTCTCTCCTCTACACTTGTCTCTTCCCCAGGTGCATATACGCTTACTATAACCCACTTCTCACATCCAACCTTTATTTTACTCCACATAATCCTAGAATTAATACATTTATAGTCCCTCTTTTCTTGCCATAGCTGATCCTTCAACATTATTGCTACTCCTTCTTTAGCTCTAACTCTATTAGAAACCCCTGACGTAATCCCATTTATTCCTCTCCACTGAAACTCTCCCACCCCCTTCAACTTTGTTTCACTTAAAGCCAGGACATCCAGCCTCTTCTCATTCATAACATCCACAATCATCTCTTTCTTATTCGCACAACATCCACGCACATTCAGACTTCCCACTTTGACAGTTTTCTTCTTATTCTTTTTAGCAATTATTACAGGAAAAGGGGTTACTAGCCCATTGTTCCCGGCATTTTAGTTGACTTTTTCAACACACATGGCTTACGGAGGAAAGATTCTTATTCCACTTCCACATGGATATAAAAGGAAAAGTAATAAGAACAAGAACTATTAAGATAAAATCAAAGAAAACTCAGATGAGTGTGTATAAATAAACGTGTACATGTATGTACACGTTTTCATCATGAGGTCTGTAATACAGTGCTCCTGCCTGGAGAACATAAAATCACTTCATCAGAGGGTGTCCAGCAAGGGCAGCCTATCGCCCCATTTCACTGTCAGGCTGACCAGTGAGGTAAACATCTGGTTCCTGGATAATGGCACACTAGCAGGCACAAAGGAGTCCCTTCTAGATCTTGACCAGATGACACAGGGACAGGAAATGGGACTCATCCTTAATCCATCCAAATATGAAATTATGTCAGTCAACAAGTGATCGACGCAGTGAGACTACCAGGTGCATCAATCATTGCCCCCCACAAATTGCATCTTGCTTGGAGCACCTCTATGAACTGACGCCATTGATTCAATTGTTAGAAAGAAACTGGACGAGTTGAAGATGGAACAACGAATAGGCAGTCTTGACACCCACGATGCCTTGCATCTTTTCACAAAGTGCTTGAGTCTGCTCAGGTTAACATATTTACTAAGATGTGCACCCTCGAATGATAACCCTATACTGCATGAATACGACGGTATCCTGAGGAACATTTTTTTTTTCACAAAACTACACAACGTTACTCAGGAAGACGGGTGGTGGAACCAAGCTACACTTCCAGTCAGACTAGGAGGTACTGGTGTCCGTAATTCATTACAGATTGCACTACCTGCTTTCCTGTCCTCATGTGTGGCATCCAGTGAACCTGTAGCAGCGATTCTCCCTGAACATCTTAGGAACAATGTTGAAGTAAATCCATGACCAAAAGTTCATTGATGGAGCCAGGCTCTGGAATAATCTAACGGGCTCTGAAACCAGATCTGCAACCCCCTCCCTCCCCAACAACTACAGTCACACTGAGATGGCCCAATAGTGGAGAATATAGCCTCAAAAATGTTTCAGAGTGTGTCGAGGAAGGATAGCGTCCCCCCCTCCTAGCAGTGAAAGATCTTTATGCAGGGAATTTCTTGTTGGCTGTCTCCAGTTCCTCTCATGGCACATGTCTCGACCCACAGACCATCCGCATTGGTGTTTTCCTTCGCCTTGTCGCCTCTGTTCTCGCCGGACACAGGTATATTTGGTGGTACCATGGTCTTGTTTGCAAGGCATGAAGAAGTTAACATTTAGAGAAGCCTCGCAACAGCCGGATGCCCAGCAATAAGGAAGCCACCTCATCTATGCAGATCAGATTCCAACCGAAAGTGTCCAGATAGAATCAGCTTTCAAGCCTGGACAGACGGCAAACAGTGTGGGACTACACATGTGCACCCACACTAGCTGAAACCTATCTTCAGTACACCAGGGAGGAAGGGGCAGCTGCAAACTTCAGGGAGTCCCGGAAGTTTAGAAAATACGGTGAACTTGCCTATCATTATATGTTTGTTCCCATAGGCTCAGAGACCCTTGGCCCATGGGAAAAAGAGTGCATCTAAGTTGCTTAAGGAGTTAGGGAAAAGACTCATCAGGGTAACTAGGGATCCCAGGGCGGCTAGTTTTCTATTCCAGCGACTCACCACTGCAGTTCGAAGGGATAATGCCTGCTGCCTGTATCCTGGGCACGCGCCCCAGCTCTGAGGAGCTGGATTAGATTTTCGCATTGAAATTTTTGACAAGCACCTACTAATGTGTATTTGAAATGTATCCGTCAAACCTCATGTACTGTCTATGCCATTCTTGTACCAGCAATGTATCTTTTGAGGCTTGTGTAATATTATATATATATTATATATATTATATATATTATATATATAAATATATATATGTATATATATTTGATCAAAAAGAGAATAAAAGATAATAGAGAAGCCTCGCCACAGCCCGTTGCCCAGCTCAACGGGAACCCCAAGTACACAGATCGATGCAAGTCGAAAGTCGTCCTGATGGAGCCACTTTGCTAACCTGGAAGGATGGCAAACAGATTGCTGGGACTACACTGTGCGCCACATGCGACACCTATCCATTCGTAGAAGGAGGGGGCAGCTGCCAACTTCAGGGAGACCCAGAAGTTTCGAAAATACGGAAACTTCCTTCTTATATTTCATTCCATAGGTCGAGACCCTTGGAGCATGGGCAAAAATGTGCATCTAAGTTGCTTAAGGAGTTGGGGAAAAGCTCATCATGGATAACTAGGGATCCCAGGGCGACCCAGTTTTCTTTCAGAGACTCACTGTGCGTTCGAAGGGATCAATGCCTGCTGCCCAACTGTATTCCCGGGTACGGTTACCTATGTTGAGATCTGATTTTTGAATGTTTCGTCATTTTGATTTTATAAAACTAACTAATGGTGTATTTAAAGTGTAATCAGTTTCCCTCATTATTTCTTCTTCTTGGATATCCAGCATGTACTTTTGAGGTGCTTTTTATATATATATATATATATATATATATATATATATATATATATATATATATATATATATATATATATATATATATATATATTATATATGAGTAGGTTGGTAGACAGCAACCGCCCAGGGAGGTACTATCGTCCTGCCAAGTAGTGTAAAAACTGAGAAGCCTGTATTGTCTTTGCTACTTCTACTTACACTTAGGTCACACTACACATACATGTACAAGCATATATATACACACCCCTCTGGGTTTTCTTCTATTTTCTTTCTAGTTCTTGTTTATTTCCTCTTATCTCCATGGGGAAGTGGAATAGAATTCTTCCTCCGTAAACCATGCGTGTTGTAAGAGGCGACTAAAATGCCGGGAGCAAGGGGCTAGTAACCCCTTATCCTGTATATATTACTAAATGTAAAAGAAACTTTCGTTTTTTCTTTTGGCCACCCTGCCTCGGTGGGATACGGCTGGTGCGTTGAATATATATAATAATATATATATATATATATATATATATATATATATATTATATATATATATATATATATATATATATATATATATATATATATATCATTATGACAGTGTTTCAAGAAAGTTTAGTTTTATCATTAGGTCTCTAATACAGGAGAGATATATAAGTGCAAAGCTTACAAACTAAAAATTAAAAGAAAGTTAAAAACTGAAGAGTGTAATAAAAATGAAAACGCGACATTACTGCATTTATAAAAGTACAGAAGTGGTCAGGTCTTTCATGTGATGATACTCAGCATGAGGTTTTTTATAGACTGGCTTTATTATCTTGTTTAGTAGTTTTAATTGTCGAGTTTAGTGTGCTTTTATTGAATGGGCACTTTTTATCGTAAGGAGTGCCGAATGACCTTTCAATCCCAACGCTCTGCAAATACCCCGGCCCTTTTCCTTGGAGAGGTATTCCAAAGGCCATGACCCCGGCCATCTCAGGTGGGATCCTCAGTGCAAAGCGTGGGTGTTCCTTGGAGACCTTGGAGCTCCTCAATCGGGTTGAGGTCCTGGACGTGGTATGTGCTGACCCCTGTGGCAAGAGTCTCCTCCCCAGCCTCGCCTGGAGGCCACCCTCTAGGGTACCGTTCTTTGAAGGACGTGTATCTCTTGGATGCTTCTTGCCAGACGGATGCTTAAGGGCCATCCTCTCTTCTCCTTTCCGATTTTGTTCTTGTCGGTGCGTCCTTGCGTTTACTTCATTCCCTCCTGGTGTGCTCGTCATACGAGGGGCAGAGATAAAAAGTGGCAGTGCGGCATCTCTAATTCATCTGGAAGTAAAGTTACAACTATCTGGGCGAGCTTGTGGATGGACTTCGACTGCCCCCCCCCCCTTACACTTACCTCCAGATTGGGTCCCTGACTACTCTGGTCTCGAAGAACTCTAGCCCCAGCCTCATTTACCTTCTTATAGACTTCATTGCCCACCATCCTTCACGGGATAGGGGTTTCTCTGTACCGGATATAAAAGTTCTTCTTTTGGAGTTCTTGTTGACCTTACTGGATGATGAATGAGTCTGCAACATGCCACATGAGTGCTTTGACGGGCGAAGACATCGGTTTCAGTTCCTTGTATCTGGATTTCAGGTGGTTGTCCAGAATTTGTATGGCAGCGAATGTTTGCCCACCTGTCAGAAACTGTTTTTTTCCTCTGCGCGAAAACTTGAAGCAGTGGACTACTGCCCTCTTGTGCCCCGAGCACGTGTCACTCGTGACCTCGGAGATTTCCACTATATACAAAGTGCTTATGATTATTTAGTGGAAGTCGCCCTGGGGACTGTAGGGGCTGATATGCCTCACTCACACAGCTTGTAGTCTCTTCCGTCAGTACGCTGCTGCAACAAAAGCTGTAAGCACCATTGACGAATCGCCTGATAAGCCTGTCGCCGCCTGTGACAAACCTGTTCACCGTACGACCTGGATCCATTACGTGGAAGGAGAAAGTCTTCACCCACCCTTAACCTGAAGTGAATTTTGAACAAAATTAAAAACGTCCAAAAATAAAGAATAGAAAGTCACAATACCGTGACTGGAACAATACACAAATAACCCGCACATTGGAGAAAGAAACTTAGGACGACGTTTCGGTCCGACTTGGTCCACGTCGGACCGAACTATCATTCAAGGTTGTGAACTGCCATACAAGGTTGTCTATCATATAAGGCTAACTACCATACAAGGTTTACCATGTAAGGTGAACTACCATGCAAGGTTGTGAACCACCATACAAAGTTGTGAACCACTAACACCTTTGAGCTGGCTCGCCTGGTGTATTCAGGCCTAGCTAACATCAATGACATATAGAAAGCCGCTCATTATGTAGAGTATTTCGGGCAAATTAGGTCAGTTTTGTCCCAGGATGCGACCCATGCCAGTCGACTAACACCCAGATACCCATTTTACTGATGGGTGAACATGGACAACCTGTGTAAGGAAACACGCCCAGTGTTTCTTCCCTCGCTGGGAATCAAACCTGGACCTTCAGCGCGTGAAGCACTCTCCAGAGTGCAGTTCTGTTGGTTGCCGTCATCTACAGATTCTCTCTCCTTTTTTTTCTCTTTTCGCTCTCTTTTCTCTTTCTCTCCGCCTGATCGTTTGTATCTAAGAGGGAGCCACTAGCCGTTGCATTCCCTAGCGATATCTATCCTCCAGTAAAATGGTTAGGTTAAGTAAGATTTGTCAGGAAACAGGACAAGTGTTTCCTGAAGCCGGTCTTAGTCATATACTGACCCGCTACTGGAGCTTTTGGTCATCTGACCGAAGCCTTCCACTGGCTTACCCTTTCACTCCTTTAAAAATTATGGTTATAACCATTTTTTATCTGTATGGCATTCGGGGCTGCGGCACTGCCTGTTTGAGCGCTTCTTGCATGCAAAAGATTTTCCCCGGAGGTGGTCCCGCAGGGCAGTGTCTTGAGCAGTTAGTGTTTTATTATGGTCGTTGTTGTCCCTGATAAGTCGGTTTTAAGACTTCCACATTTCGTTACTTTGTATAAGAAACTCATTCTGCGTAATGGAATGCGACAGAGAAGCATAGCTAGCCTTCTTTTGCTATTATTGTGTATCATTCAGAATAGAGTAACAGTACACTGCGGGTGTTTTCCAGTATTATTTAGTAAGAGTTGATGAGTAAGACACGTGCAACAATTGGGTATCTTTATTATTGAAATGTTACCCCTGCACAGTAGGCTTCTTCAGTCAGATAGAGGCAGAAGGTGTGGTAGTGAAAAGATGATGTAATCCGTTCATCAACCTTGGTGAAATAGTATCTGAGGTGGTCAGACCAACTGTTGCACATGTCTTATCAACTTGTCGGTATTTTATACAATTTTCAACATTTAATAAAGTGGCCTCGTAGTCGACGTGCCGGTGAACTGCTCGACGCAGACGCCCGAGGTGGAGTGGGCGTCTGCTGTCAACTACAGGCAGGCAGCTTGGCAGAAAATCAGTAATATAAGGTGGTAGGAAGGTTAAAAGCAGGCAGACTGGAAGTCTGGCTGGCAAGCAAGCAGGCCGCAAGCAGGATGCAAGTAGTAAGTAGACTGGTACGCTAGATGGAAGGCAGGCAGGTTAGTAAGTAGATAAGCTGGAAAAAAACAGACCAGGAAGTAGGCAGGCAGACAGATACACAGACACAGGCAGAGGCAGGAAGGCAGCACTCTAAGTGTTTATTATCATAAAACATGCATAAATTGCCCACACTAGTGAAGTCATAAGTCAGAAATAACCTGGAGAGAGGTGGGCACGGTCGACGCCTGAGCTCGTTGACGGAGGCCATATCATACCTGTTCTTAAAGATGTGTATGAAGTTTACCTTCACTTCTTCATTCCCGTCTTGCCACTTTTGCTCATTTGCATCTTTAATTTCCAATCTGTGTCACAATGTTCCCTCTGCATGCCTTTGGGATTGCTTGCTCTTGTTCGACCTGTCAGTTACCCGTAACAGTCTTGCATGTCGTTATCATATTTCTTCTGGCTCGTCTGTCTGCCGTTTTCAGGTTGCATTAAGTATTTCATCATAGGTTATTTCCCTTATCTGTGTACCTCTGCACTTTCTCTTATTTCTGTGCGTGTTTGATCAGATGTGGGCTACCAGCTGCTGATGCTGCACACTGTGAGGAGCATATGACTTTTAAATATTTATTGTTGACTCTTTGTTAAGGTCCCTGAATTCTTAGGTGCGTTATTAGCATGTATGGTGCAGAAGTTGGTGACACCCTCGCGTCCTTCTTGAGAGAAGTGTGCAACCTCTGTTTAATGTGTACTATGACCTCCATTCTCGATAGTCATAACCTTGTATTTACTGGATGTTAAATTCCAGTAGGCTCTTGCTTAGCCATCCTTGAAGGTTACTCTGATCATATTGTAACTCTTCCCTGTCATCGCTAATTTTTATTCTCTTCTTGTCAATATATGTACAGGAATGTAATGTATATATACATCAGGAAGAGTAGAGGTTCCAGCACTGATGTTTGTGGGACACCATTCGTCAAACACTGTCACTCTCATACTCTCACCTGGACCATCACACACACTGTATTTTTGCTCGTAGAAATGCTTTACAAGATTCCAGTGCCTTTCCCATCATCTCTGCTTGCTATTCTAACTTATGGATCAGACTGGGATGTACGCTGTCAAACGCTGTGTATGTGTATACTCGCCTAGTTTTGGTTGCAGAGGTCGTTTCACAGCTCCTGGTCCCGCTTCGAAGGACACTACTGGCTGCGTGAGCCACATCATACTCTGAAAGCTATGTATGAATCCGGACCTCTCTAAGGATAAATAAGTATTGCCTAACATCCTTGTGACTCGTCAGTATGTTTAACTGATTGTGCCTGATTCCTATCTCGTGAACAAAATTGACTGTCCCTCCTGTCATTTCCTCTTGGTATTTTATACGTCATAATCATGTCACCCAGGTCCCTTTATCCTCTGATATTATCAAGTTTAGTTCCTTTAGCTTCTCATCATAGCTTATATCCCTCGGCTCCGAGACTAGTCTAGTTGCAAACCTTTGCACTTTTCCAGCTTTACATGGTTCACCAGATGCAGATTCCATACTATAATTACATACTACAAGTCAGGATTGACTTCTCCCATGTATAATATCATGAATGTCTCCTTGTTCAGGTATTCAGCTGATGTGTCTCAGGCAATAGCTCAGAACTGTGCTCACCCCTAGGTCCTTCCCTTTCAGGTAGTTTTGCAGCCTTTGTCCCCGGAGCCAGTGCTCGGTCTCCGGTCATCTTTGCCCTCTCGCGATTTTCCGAACTTTGCATTTGCTGAGGTTAAATTCTAATAGCCACTTGTCAAACTAATTTTTGCAGCTTTTTCAGATCCGTTTGTAATTTTTCTAGGTCTTCTGCTCTTTGTATTTTCCTCACTAGTTTCGCGTCATCTGCGAACAAGGACGCCTCAGACTTTGTTTCTTGTCATGTCATTTACGTATACAAGAAACAGCACTGGTTCAAGTACTGACCTTGTGGAACCCCCACTCACACTCGCTCATCCAGACACCACCTCTCGTTGTTTTCTTCCTGTTAAGTATTCCTTGATCCACTGTTCCGCTTTCCCTCTTATTCCTGCTCTTCAAACTTTTTCCCCAGTCCCTTCTGTGGACTGTATCGAATGCGTTCTGTCAGTTTAAAAATATGCAGTCCACCTATCTCTCCCTCTTCTTAGCTTTTATTACCTTGTCATAGAACTACCGGGTTTGAGACAGGATTTAACATCTGTAAAGCCATCCTCGCTGTTGCTTATAAACTCGTTCCTCTAAAAGTGCTTTACTACTCTCCTGATAATCTCGTTAACCTTACTGATATGCATGTCAGTGGCACGGACCTGTAGTTTAATGTTACCTGCCTATCCCTTTTTTTTAAATATTAGGACAGTATTCGCCGTTTTTAACACTACTGGCAGGCGTTTCAGTAGACTGGTGGAAGATCGCGGCTAATGAATCACAGTTCTCTCCCTCTCCGGGACCCATAGGGAGGTGTTGCTCTTAGTGCCTTGAGGTACCTTGCTTTCTCAATGCTGTATTCACGTCTTCTCCCTTTGTGTGTATTGTGTCCAGTTCTCTTCCTCCTCAACTCTCTGATGATCATGTTTCCACTGAGAATACTTGAATCTTTTGTTCGGCTCCTACCTGGAGTCTACCTGGAGGGCATTCCGAGGATCAACGCCCCTGCGGCCCGGTCCATGACCAGGCCCCCTGGTGGATCAGGGCCTGATCAACGAGGCTGTTACTGCTGGCCGCACATAGTCCAACGTACGAACCACAGCCCGGCTAATCCGGCACTGACTTTACGTATCTGTCCAGCTCCCTCTTGAAGACAACCAGGGGTCTATTGGTAATTCCCCTTAGGGCTGGTCGGAGACTGTTTAACAGTCTTGGGCCCCGGACACTTACTGTGTTTTTTTTTTTAAGTGTACTAATGGCGCCCCTACTTTTCACCGGGGGTATGTTGCATCGCCTGCCAAGGCTTTTGCTTTTGTAGGTAGTGTTTTCTGTGTGCAGATTAGGACCAGTCCCTCCAGGATCTTCCAGGTGTAGAGTCTGATGTATCTCGCCTGCAGAATTCTTGATCATTTCTCACAAGTTTCCCTTCTTCCTTCTTCAGCCTTATTCCCTGATTATTCACTGTTGTCTTCTTGCAGATGCGTCTGTACGCCAGCTTTGGCTCGGATTTGACTTTTGAAACTGTTTCATTCTCAGATTGTCTTTAGCCTCTTATCTATGCGTATTTGTTTCTGGCTCTTCTGTTCACTTCTAATCGGCGTTGTTTCTGCATTTTTTCTACGTTCAATTTTTGCCCCTCTCTCTATCATGAATTCACTCCATTCTTGCTTGTACTTTTGCTTCTGGGTATGAATTTCTCCTCTGCCTCCTGATACTCTCCATCAATACACAGACCATCATTTTATTGGTCTTTCTATATAGCTCCTTTCCCACAGCACTCTGTTTAGGAATTGCCTAATGCACTAAAGTCTCCTGTACGTAAGTCAGGTTTCGCCCTTTCCTCTGTTTCTCTCAATGTTCACTTCCACGAGGTATTCGAACCTTAAGTACTGGGTAGTCGCTAGCTCCTGGTGACCTGCCTCCCATATTCAGTACTACCTACTGTACACCAGAGTCACTTAAGAGTGAATACAAGATCCAGCCTCATCGGTTCATTCCTGTCTCTGTGTCCCAGACATTTTGACAGTTTTCCATTGCCACCTCCAGCAGTTTGGCGCTTCCCTCGTGTGTGTGTGTGTGTGTGTGTGTGTGTGTGTGTGTGTGTGTGTGTGTGTGTGTGTGTGTGTGTGTGTGTGTGTGTGTGTGTGTGTGTGTTGAACCTTCCCTTAAAATTCCAGGCATCACATACTGGAAATTTAACAAAAAATTATGCAAAATGTAGTCACTTTTTCCATGGAGTGCTTGATGTCACATGTTAGGAGGTGCCTGACGTCACATGTTACGGGGAGCTTGACATCACATATTATGGTGAGCCTGTTCACGGCTAGGATCAGATAACAGAGTGGGCAAAGTTAGGCCAGGAGGGTCTGGAGGGGGAGGGGATATCACTCCCACACGCAGATGATTCAGCTTCATTATGCCCAATTTTATTAATTTTTGGTTAGGCCTGCATTGGAGGTATAGACAGGTAAAGGGAAATCTAATCTATTAGTGCATATGTGATATTTTCATAACAGCTGGTTAAAAAAAATGAAAAATTGAACGTAGCCTAGTGTTGTAAAGTATTGAAATTCTTGAAAAGTAGTGTAGCCTAGTGTTCAATAGTATTAAAATTATTTAAAACGTTAGTGTAGTCTAGTGTTCATCAGTGCTGGAAATACCATACGAGTACAATTATGTTGGTAATGATAGATTTTGAGAGCAAAACAGTAGACGATTGTCTGGAGAGAGAGAGAGAGAGAGTGTGTGTGTGTGTGTGTGTGTGTGTGTGTGTGTGTGTGTGTGTGTGTGTGTGTGTGTGTGTACGTACTCACCTAATTGTGGTTGCAGGGGTCGAGACTGCTCCTGGCCCCGTGTGTGTGTGTGTGTGTGTGTGTGTGTGTGTGTGTGTGTGTGTGTGTGGTGTGTGTGTGCGTGCGTGCGTATTTTGTTCCTACAATCACGTTAATATACTTGAGAAGTTAGTTAGTAAATAAACTAAGATTATCTTTAAAAGAAGTATGATGTATATATATTTTTTATTTCGTTTAGGCGACATTCATCAGTTTTTGTGTAAATTTACTTAGAAATATATATTAATTTTTCGTGCGGCCAGATTTAAAGACAAGAAAAGCAAGGTCTGTTTTCTCGATCAGACGACATTTCTTGACTTGTTGACTGATCAACACGAGTTAACTGAAGATGCAGACTTGCATATTGCATTGGAACATCTAAATGTTGCAACTTGCAGCATGACCTTCATACACATCTGGGAAGGATTCAAGTCAAAAATCTTTTGGGGTGTCTACGTTGACGTGAATTACGACAATCTTTGCTACATTTAAGCTCCTCAAGACTTGTAATAAGAATACAAGAACAGTGGACCCTGTTGGTCCATGCTAGGACGGTGTAATTCACACCCAACCCCACACTCGTACACCCGTCCAACCTACACATAATTAAAGCTACTGAAAGTTCTCTCTTTGCTGATGGTACCTGGGAACTTGTTCCGTCTTGATTAGTTCAGCACTTAATTTATATTCTCACTATTTATTCCTGTTTTCCATTCGTCACTTAATTCTACACCTTTTCCTCTCATGCCAAAAAAAAAAAGAACCCAGGAAATACGTTTTAAATACGGTTTAACAGTTAGCGTACATGAGTTATTTTTAACTGAGCCAGTCTTTTTCCTTAAACCTATTACTGTATACATTAAACAAACCTTTTGATACCCTTAAAACCTTAACTTCACATTCTCTTTAGACTTTCCTTGTTCGTTCTTGATTTCTTTTTTAAGTTGAATATTTTAGTCCATAAGGTTACCCCTTCTCCTTTTAATTCCCCTCTCTTTTAGCCTGTAGTTTACCCATTTACGGCCTTTATCTTTAATTAATTTCTCTTCTAGGAATCTGTAGCTTGGCCAGCTTTCATAACGCTCTGGAAAAAGGCAACTTAGCAGTTGTCACCACTGTCTATCCGGCATTCCTCACGATTATTCCTGGAAATATATATATATATATATATATATATATATATATATATATATATATATATATATATATATATATATATATGTCGTGCCGAATAGGTAAAACGTGCAATTTTGGCTTAAATAGCAACGCTCTTCTTGCCGAAAAAGGCAAGCGAAAATTTGTGTATGCAATAATTTCGCAAAAATCATTCTGAACCTAACGAAAAAATGCATTTCAATGTGTTTGTTATTAAATTATTGTAAACTTATCTAAATATATATTTAGTTAGATTAGGCTTAATTAAATTGTGCTTGTTACAGTAAAGTTATGTAAGTTTTCTAAGGTTCTTTTGGTACGAAATTATGGATTTTTACATTAACATCAATGAAAAATTAAAGGACTTAATTTTATATTGACCAGTTTTACATATTCGGCACGATAACACACACACACACACACACACACACACACACACACACACATTATATATATATTATAAAATCTTGGTGTGAAAGAAGTGCTGCTGCCGCCGCCGCCGCCGCCGCCGCCGCCGCCGCCGCCAGCACTACCTATTACTACCAAATAACAAAAAGGCACAATACCGTGACTGGAACAGTACACAACCCGCACATAGAGAGAAGCTTATGACGACGTTTCGATCCGACAGTGTGACTTTGTCAATGGTCCAAGTCGGACCGGAACGTCATTGTAAGTAGGCTCCTCCCTCCTATATTCGGGTTATTTGTGTACTACTATTTACTATTACCACTACCACCTACTACTACCTGTTGCTGTTACTACTATCTGACCAAATAACGAACAAAAACAACTCCGCGTTTACAACAGCAACAACCGCATGTAAGTTAGTGTTGTCAGTAAGCATCTGCCTTAACTCGTGTATCAAAACAACATTAATGTCACAAATGAGCGAATTTTGGCTAGTTCACCTTCACTTCTCTCTCAGCAGTAGCACGTGACACTGCTGTCGTCTAGCCTTACAGTCTGGCGACGAATTCATTCTCTCTCTCTCTCTCTCTCTCTCTCTCTCTCTCTCTCTCTCTCTCTCTCTCTCTCTCTCTCTCTCTCTCTTTTCTTACACAGATCAGTTTTACAAGCTAAGAGCTGTTATCCTATCTCAGCTCATTTCAAAGCCCAGCCCTATCTAAGGTATACTACTACCACCCCAGGATGCCACCCACAACAGTCGGCTAACACCCAGGTACCTACTTGTTGCTAGGTGAAGAGAGGCAGCAGGTGTAAGGAAACACATCTAATGTTTCCACCCGTACCGGGGATCGAAACCACGTATGTGAGCTGAGTGCGCTACCAACCGAGCTATGGGACACTTACTTACAGGGTCATGTGCATATTTTGCTTTGCGGTTCTTGTCATTTCTGAAAAATCCCGGAGGGAGGGAGGGAAAGGGTCCGTGTTCCTTGGTTGACGACAGTATGGATATCGTCAAAGTATTCTCGAATTATTATTGAAATATCTGACGATATCTTCATTGCCCTACTGAAGTCTTCCATCTCGGGCTGACGGATTTCAACACTGAGCACTATCCTGCGTGTTGGAATGGGACAGGGATGCAGCTTTTGTTCCACTGTGTAAGTCTCATATGGACTAGTGTAGCACCACACTGCTGGTGTATTCAATTTTGTGTAATACAAAAAATTGTCAGTCTGTCCCTGGAGAGAAGTTTCATGACACGAGCCCAGGAGAGACTTCATGGGGTGCTTAAACACCTGAGAATCATTGTGAGAAGCTCTAATAAGGATACCTAAATGTTGTACATCGTGCATGACCATCTTGTCTGTATAATATTAACACTACAGTGAAGAACAATACCTGTAGTCGCAGCTCGGTCACAAAGCAGGCCTGGTTGCTGGACTAATCGATTAGGCTTTTGGTGCCCATAGTCCAGCGTATGCACTAACAGAACTGGACTGATCAGCAGTGACTTGCATAATTTGTCGAGTTTCCTCTTGAAGACAGCCAAGGGTCTGTTGGTGATCTTCCTTTTGTATGAAGGGAGCGTGTTGAAGAGTCGTGGTTCCTCTACACTTATTGAATTCTCTCGCTGTACTCTTCTTCCCTGCTTTTCACCGGAGGTGTCTTGCACTGTCTGCCAAGTTTCTTGTGTTTATTTGTAATTATTTTCACTGTGCAGGTTTGGCACCAAGCCCTCCAGTGTCTTGCAGAAGTAGATTATGATGCATCGTTGTCGCCTACGTTCGAGAGATTTCAGACACTCAGTAATTTAGGTGCTTGAATGAGTTTATTCATGCTTTATATTTTCCAGCTCTGCAATTTCGCCTGTTTTGAAGGAGGCTGTTAGTACACAGTAATACTCCAGCCTAGAGAGAATGAGTAACCTAAAAGAGTGTCATCATTGACCTAACATCCTTTTTTTTTTATCTCGTTTTCCAGCCTATCATTTTCCTTGCAGCTGCAAAGACGACATTGTTGTGCTCCTTTAAAGTGAGATCTACTGACATGACTTTCCGGTCTCTCGCTTTGGACTTAACATCTATTGAGTGATTTAACTTCGTCTTGTACCTGGATCCTGTTTTTATTTCCTTTAGTCCTTCCGTACCAAAATAAGTGAATTTTCTCCTCGTTGAAAATCATATTGTCAGTAACCCATTGGAAGACTTGGTTGAAAAGAGCTTTGAGGCTCACTGTGTCTTCAGTGGATGCCCCTCTCATACAGACTCTAGTATCGTTTGCAAAGGATAATACAGTGCTCTGGTTTATGACACTACGTCAGATGTGAGAATGAGAAAAAAGTGCGGCCTGTACTGTGCCTTGGTAAACAGAGCGCTTCACCGTAGCAGCTTCTGATTTCAATATTTACTATTACTCTTTGGGCTCTGTTAGTTAGGAAGTTAAATATACATCTGTCCACCTTTCCAGTTACTCATTTTGCAAGCAATTTGTAAGGAGTTAACCCATGGTCGTTCTCTTCAAAGGCTTTTACAAAGTTGGCGTTCACTACATCTGCTTCTAGGCTGTCTTCCAGTGTATACAAGAACATATGGTAGCAGCCCAGCAATTGCAAGACCTCTTCTAAACCCATTCTGACCTGGGTTGTGCAACTGCTGGGATTCAACGTGATTGACAATCTTCCTTAATTTCATTTAAATTTTTTTGACAATGTTTGTTGAGAAATGGTTTACCAGCTAAGATATAGTTAAATATAGGGAATACTTAGCTGATAAAAGACAGCAAATCGTCTACACAGCCGCCCCTGCAGACGAGGTCTTAAATTGTTGTCATGATCATCTCTCAACGGGCTGTAATAGATCATATTATGTAAACAATAAATTACCCCTAAGGGGTGTTATGTCAGCATATTTCATTCACTGATGGCTGACAAACTTACGTGTGTGGACTCAAAAGTCTGCACCTCACTGCCGACTATAGGTTGATTACAAACTCCTTGCGACTGAAGAAATGCGCAGTCCCCCGTACTACAAGAAATTCGTAACCTATCTTGCTCTTGTAGCATGAGCTATGGTGTTCTTCACACCTTCGACAGGTATCGGTGACTTGATAGCTGAAGTGTCCTTGGATGTCCACGTCTTCCATAGTCTAGGAATACGCACACTGGTACACTATGTTCCACAAGATTGGTCTTTATTGTTCACAATCTTATCACTAAAGAAGCTGATCACACTTCTCTGTAAGTGTTTATTGTGTTTTGTGAGACACTTTGTTCACACTAACGCACGGATCAGTGTTCTTTGTTAGTTATCCTGGCATCAGTGTGACTCTCGGTAGAGTCAAAAGTAATCTGAAGACGCCACAGCCTCATACACCGTCACTGCCCCTAGCACATAAAGGAAAAGCTGACCTAGTACTTTTGCTTCCTTGCCACTTCCTCCATGAAGCAAAGCAGAATGCTTGAATCTTGCTGTCTTAAGCATAGACAACAATGTCCACTATCTTTACCATGGTAATAAAGTGGGAGCAGGATTTTCCTTAATTGTCCTGCTAAGGTAAGAGATGGGCTGTCTTTTATTAAAATACACTTTGCAACACTGAAGTCTTGCACGGAGCCTCGGTCGCTTGACCACATCGTATACTGGTACAGCATCTGGGATTAATTACTTGCTGTAGCAGTAAACAAGATGCTTGCCCCTTCTGAGAGGGCTGGGCCCCTCAGGGCTGAAAGGGGATGAAGGGGGCTGATACCCCCCTCCTGGAGAAAATTTCTCCACAATGTTGCTTCACTGATACCTTTGTGGAACGGTTATATCAGCAGACATAGAATATTCAAGGCAGGGCCTGGGGAAGAGTGCATGGACGTGTAATCAGTATCTTTTTCGAAGCCCGTATCCGGCTGCAGGAGATGTCTGCAGCGTTCCTCATCTCGCTCATAAAGAACTTACTTGAGTTAATCTATAGGCTGATCAATGACTCACTGAACACCGAGTCGTACTTGAATTAAGTAGTTGAATCATTTCCAGGTTGTCAAGTATGTTCCTTCTTGAATCAGAGGCATGATACTAGAGGCTAGATTTTGCGTATCGGAAGTATTTTGGATTTTTCTCGATTTCCTATTAAGGTAAATAGATACAGATGTAACTAATGTGACATTTTATTGTGCCAACCTTTCGCTTTCCAGGAGCTTTGTAAAGCCGTTACAAACATACAAGGACACAGAGGGTATATATAAATATTACGTGAGGTGAAAGATAGTAGTAGTAGTAGTAGTAGTAGTAGTACTGCTACTACTTCTACTACCTATCTTTCATCTCACGTGGTACCTATATATATATATATTATATATATATATATATATATATATATATATATATATATATATATATATATATATATATATATATAATGTGTGTGTGTGTGCGCGTATTCACCTAGTTGTACTAACCTAGTTGAGGTTCCAGGGGTCAAGTCCTAGCTCCTGGCCCCGCCTCTTCACTGGTCGTTACTAGGTCACTCTACCTGAACCGTGAGCTTTATCATACCTCTGCTTAAAGCTATGCATGGATCCTGCCTCCACTACATCGCTTCCCAAACTATTTCACGTCCTGACTGCTCTGTGGCTGAAGAAATACTTCCTAACATCTCTGTGATTCATCTGTGGCTTCAACTTCCAACTGTGTCCCCTTGTTGCTGTGTCCCATCTCTGGAACATCCTGTCTTTGTCCACCTTGTCAATTCCTCTCAGTATTTTGTATGTTATTATGTCCCCCCTATCTCTCCTGTCCTCCAGTGTCGTCAGGTCGATTTCCTTAACCTCTCCTCGTAGGACAACCCCTTAGCTCTGGGACTAGTCTTGTTGCAAACCTTTGCACTTTGTGTGTGTGTGTGTGTTGTGTGTGTGTGTGTTGTGTGTGTTTGTGTGTGTGTGTGTGTGTGTGTGTGTGTGTGTGTGTGTGTGTAATGTTTGTAACGGCTTGACACAGCTCCTGGAGAGTGAAACATTGCCACATTAGTTGTATCTGTGTCCATTTCCCTAACATTTCCTCGGTAATTGTACCATTATTACTAAGGCTTTTTCGTTTCCTCTCTCTTGGCACGAACCATTAAATTTAAGGCGTTTTCCAGTTCTCTAGCCAGTCTTTGCGTTTTTGTTTCAGAGTTTGCTGTCTTTGGGGCGTTTTGGTGTTCGTCTTTGTCTATAGAGGGCGGGCCTCTCCCTTTCGAACCTGCATCTTCTCCCCTTCGTTATGACATGTAGCTGGCACTTCTAGTGTCACTGAGTTCTTTCTCTATAGATATGGTTCAGAAATCTGACACCATAGGAGAGCTGAGAGGAGCTCCATGGGATGCTTCACACCATAGGAGAGCTGAGAGGGGATCTATGGGATGCTTGACACCATAGAAGAGCTGAGAGGAGCTCCATGGGATGCTTGACACCATAGGAGAGCTGAAAGTTCCGTGGAATGCTTGACACCATAGAGCTGAGAGGAGCTCCATGGGATGCCTGACACCATAGAGCTGAGAGGAGCTCCATGGGATGCTTGATATCACATGTTACGGAGAGCTTAGAGAGAACCGCCCGTATCCGGCTACAGTGGTTGGTTAAGCAGAGGCCACAAGGCACAAGGAAGGACGGGGGAGGGGTAGGGGAGAAATGGGTTCCAGAGGGGAGGGAGAGGGTTGTGTGGGAGGTGGTACTAAGACGGGAGGGGGAGGGAGGGGTTTCCCGGATGCTGGGTCAGGGGTAAACCAGTTTTTCCTGTTTGAAATCCCCCCCTCCTCATCTCCTCCACCCACACCTCTTCCCCCACTTCCCCCTCCCTCATTCCCCTACCTCTACTACCCTTCTCAAATCTCCTACCCACCTCACCCTCCCTAGTAGAGTAGCAGCATGCTATTCTACAGTCAACAAATTAGCATGCTACGGTTCACAAATTAGTCAACAAATCTGCATGCTATAATCAACAAATCATTGTGAGACGACCTTCACGCCTCGGTTCTTCACGTCATTACCTTACTGATATATAATACTGGAGGAGGTTACCTAGGTGTTACACCTGTGTTATTACCTAGGTGTTACACCTGTGTTATTACCTAGGTGTTACACCTGTGTTATTACCCGGGTGTTACACCTGTGTTATTACCTAGATTTTACACCTGTGTGTTATTACCTAGATCTTACAGATGTGTGCTGTTACCCAGGTGTCACCTGTGTTATTACCTAGATCTTACAGATGTGTGCTGTTACCCAGGTGTCACCTGTGTGTTATTACCTAGATCTTACAGATGTGTGCTGTTACCCAGGTGTCACCTGTGTCATTACCTAGATCTTACAGATGTGTGCTGTTACCCAGGTGTCACCTGTGTTATTACCTAGATCTTACAGATGTGTGCTGTTACCCAGGTGTTACACGTGTCTTGTTCATCCGTATCACGCTGTTTTCTTATGCTTCATTGTTAGGACACATTGTTAGGACACATTGTTAGAACACATTGTTAGAACACATTGTTAGGACACACTATAATACTCAACACAACCAGTGGTATACATGAATCATGTTTTCCGAGAGTCAACGCCCCTGCGGCCCGGTCCTGGACTAGGCCTTCTGGTGGATCAAGGTCTGATCAACTAGGCTGTTTTGCAAAAACTTTGTTACTATTATTATTATATTATTATTATTGATTATTATTAGTAGTAGTATTAGCATATAATAATTTAATTAGTTTTAGTACTGTATTATATTATCAGTAGTAGTATAAAATTATTATTAATAGTAGTAGAGGTATAATAGTAATTAGTATAATATTATTATTATTATTATTATATTATTATTGTTATTGTAGGTGACAGCAAGAACAGTGTTGGCCTCGTACCTCACTAACACATATCACAGCCTAAGGACCCGGGTTCAATCTCGGGTCAGGTGGAGAGGCATGGGCAAGTCTGCTTACACCTGTTGTCCCTGTTCACCTAGCAGTAAATAGGTATCTGGGTGGTTGCCAACTGTCATGGGTGGCATCCTGAGAAAGGGGGGGGGGAAGGTGAAGGGAGGGGATGGCGGAATTAGAATGAACTGAAATTAAAACTAACGCACGTAATGTTACAGCTCTTGGAATGTAAATTCGAAGTTGTAAAAGAAATTGGCCTTATATTGTAAATTTGAGGTAAAAATCAATGGTATTCAAATCTCTTTGATTTTGAAGATTGAGACACTTAGGCAGCATATGGGATTCTTTATTCAGGAAACGTTTCGCCACACAGTGGCTTCATCAGTCCAATACAAAGAGGAAGGCGTAAGGAGAGGAGGAGTATGAGGTAATCAGTCCCTCGGCCTGGAGTCGATGTGTTCAGTCCATCAATCTTGTAGAATGTACAGCATAGGGCCGTAGACGTGGCTTATATACTGTAGTCAGGCGAGGTGAAGCAGGTGGAGGCGGGGTCATAGTGGTACCATCCACTAGTCGAAGTAGGTCTTCGTCCAAAGGTTGAACAAGTGTTGAAGAATTCTTTGTAACAAGATCCCATGATGCTGCAGTGTCTGACAGTTGTGATGAATGGTTTGAAAAACCGACAAGTTGAAGATTGAGACACTTATGCAGCATATGACCCCGCCTCCGCCTGCTTCACCTCACCTCACTACAGTATATAAGCCACGTCTACGGCCCTATGCTGTACATTCTACAAGATTGATGGACTGAACACATCGACTCCAGGCCGAGGGACTGATTACCTCATACTCCTCCTCTCCTTACGCCTTCCTCTTTGTATTGGACTGATGAAGCCACTGTGTGGCGAAACGTTTCCTGAATAAAGATTCCATATGCTGCATAAGTGTCTCAATCTTCAACTTGTCGGTTTTTCAAACCATTCATCACAACTGTCAGACACTGCAGCATCATGGGATCTTGTTACAAAGAATTCTTCAACACTTGTTCAACCTTTGGACGAAGACCTACTTCGACTAGTGGATGGTACCACTATGACCCCGCCTCTGCCTGCTTAACGTCACCTCACTACAGTATATAAGCCACGTCTACGGCCCTATGCTGTACATTCTACAAGATTGATGGACTGAACACATCGACTCCAGGCCGAGGGACTGATTACCTCATACTCCTCCTCTCCTTACGCCTTCCTCTTTGTATTGGACTGAAGAAGCCACTGTGTGGCGAAACTTTTCCTGAATAAAGATTCCCATATGCTGCATAAGTGTCTCAATCTTCAACTTGTCGGTTTTTCAAACCATTCATCACTCTTTGATTTTGTTGGTAATTAAGGCTGATGAAGGGCTCTTGATTCAAGGGACTGGAGCTACTCCCTCTTTGATTCAGCCTGATTACCATCCCATGACCCGTGTGGGTTTAGCACTTCCCCATGAATATACTAGCTATTGGAAGAGTTTCAATTGCTTCGCGAACGGCTGTTTGTAGGACTGATCCAAGCTGGGGTACTGTGTGTGTGTGTGTGTGTGTGTACTGGTTTGTACTCATTTGTGGTTGCAGGGGTTGAGTCGTAGCTCCTGACCCCTTGTGCGTCTGTGTAAGAATGAAATCAGTGTATCTGGCTTCTATTACTGGCTGTAATGACTGGGAACGTCAGTCACCCTTCTCCAGCTTCTGAACGAACATGTCAGTCGTGTCTGTTTACTGTATGTTACAGGTATGTTGGCCCAACCCCCCTTCTCTCTCTCTCTCTCTCTCCTCTCTCTCTCTCTCTCTCTCTCTCTCTCTCTCTCTTTCTCTCTTTCTCTCTTTCTCTCTTTCTCTCTCTCACCCTCCATCCTCCAAAAATATTGATTTCACTTCGACACAGTACAAAGAACAACTTGAGCACACATACACAACCCGTGTCCCCGGTGCCAGCACTGTTGGGAGTGGCTACTACCAGGTCAGTATCAATATGATGGGTCTGTACCTATAAAAATTTTTGGGTAAACATTATTTTAGGAAATCTCACAACCAATACACTTGATTTAGAAATAAGAACAGTCAACACCGATAATAGTTTAATACCCCGAAACGTTTTCATGTTATATGATGTATTCCCAGTAAAAGTAGGCCTTAGACAAGGATTTGTGATGTCACCGTGGTTGTTCAATATATTTATGGATGGGGTGGTAAGAGAAGTGAATGCTCGGGTGTTGGCAAGAGGTGTGGGATTAAAAGATAAAGAATCTAACACAAAGTGGGAGTTGTCACAGTTGCTCTTTGCTCATGACACTGTGCTTTTGGGAAATTCTGAAGAGAAGTTGCAGAGGTTGGTGGATGAGTTTGGTGGGGTATGCAAAAGAAAATTAAAAGTGAATATAGGAAAGAGTAAGGCGATGAGGATAAGGAAAAAAAAATAGATCACGAAAGATTGGATATCAGATTGGAGGAAGAGAGTATGGACAAGGTGAATGTATTCCGACATTTAGGAGTGGACGTGTCAGTGGATGGGTCTATGAAAGATGAGGTGAATCTTAGAATTGATGAGGGGAAAAGGGTGAGCGGTGCACTGAGGAGTCTCTGGAAACAGAACTTTGTCCTTGGAAGCAAAGAGGTAATGTATGAGAGTATAGTTATACCAACGCTTTTATATGAGTGTGAAGCATGGCTGGTAAATGTTGCAGCGAGGAGAAGGCTGGAGGCAGTGGAGATGTCATGTTTGAGGGTAATGTGTGGTGTGAATATAATGCAGAGAATTCGTAGTTTGGAAGTTAGTTTTGGTAATCCCACACCTCCTCCTATTATCCAGAGGGCTGAGGAGGGGTTGAGGTGGTTCGGACATGTAGAGAGGATGGAATAAAATAGAAAGACTAGTACTATTAATCCTTCACAAAATATTCACTAAATCCTTCCATGGTGATGAGGGATTTTTTTTTAAATCAAAATTGGATACATCGGTAGTGTGCTGCTACACTATTCTGTATGATAGTTACACAGTGGGAACAAAAGCTAACTGTTTCCCTGTCATATTCCATCGCAGGATGAGTCACATACATAGTGTTGACATCTGTCAGTCTGAGCTGGCAGACTTCAGTAGTGTCAGCCTGAGCTGGCAGACTTCATTAGTGTCAGCCTGAGCTGGCAGACTTCAGTAGTGTCAGCCTGAGCTGGCAGACTTCAGTTCAGTAGTGGCGTTCAGCCCTGAGCTGGCAGACTTCAGTGTTCAGTAGTGGATCAGTAGTGTCACCTGAGCTGGCAGACTTCAGTAGTGTCAGCCTGAGCTGGCAGACTTCAGTAGTGTCAGCCTGAGCTGGCAGACTTCAGTAGTGTCAGCCTGAGCTGGCAGACTTCAGTAGTGTCAGCCTGAGCTGGCAGACTTCAGTAGTGTCAGCCTGAGCTGGCAGACTTCAGTAGTGTCAGCCTGAGCTGGCAGACTTCAGTAGTATCAGCCTGAGCTGGCAGACTTCAGTAGTGTCAACTGAGCTGGCAGACTTCAGTGAGACTGAGGCAGACTTCAGTAGTGTCAGTCTGAGCTGGCAGACTTCAGTAGTGTCAGTCTGAGCTGGCAGACTTCAGTAGAACAATGATGATATGGTCAAGTATTCTTTTAAAGGTTCATCAGCTACGGCAGCTTCAAGGAGGGAGTTGGTGGGGGATTAAGGAGGGAGAGGGGCGTAATGAAGGTAGTGGGAATTTGTGAGGGGTGAGGGAGAAAAGAGTTGGAGGAGATTAGGAAGTTGGCGGGAGTGAGGGAGTTGGTTTTGGAGAGGGAGTTGGGAGTGGAGGAAAGAGGAAAAGTTGGTGAGGGTGATGAAGGATGAGGGAGGGGATTGGGAAGACTTTTTTTTTTGGAGTAGTTCCATAAACCAGTGGGTTCTGAAAGTGGTTTATCAGTGGTTTTATAAACCACTGTGGCTCCCGTATTGCACAAAAGTAGTTCCTAATAACCATTGTGGTCCAATATTGTTCATCCGTGATCCCACAGATTATGGTCCGAAAACAGTCCAGCCGTTGTTGCTAAAGACCTTTGTGGTCCTACAGTGTACCACTGATTTCCAGAGACCATTGGAGCTCTATAATGACCCAGCAATAAGTTACTATGGTTCTAAAATGGCCTTGCCGTTTTTTTTTCGTAAAGACCATTGGGGTTACAATATGGTCCAGCTCCGCTTTCCCCAGAGCCATTATGGAACCCCTGCAAGAATAAGCTCCAAGTCGTTTACATTCAAAGTGTCCACAATATGAAAACAGAGTTGAGCATTTCTCATCGCCAGCCTTTATGGCCGACTCTTACAGGCAGAGGAAAGCATTGGAAAAACATTACCGCCAGAGAATTTACAATCCTTTCAGTCTGGAGTCTTGAGATGAAAGATTACAGCGGTGATTAACGAGTGCGCAGGAGTTGCGATTGTTCTGTTCTTTGGGGGGGGGGACGTTTCGCCCACTTTTAACACCCGTGTGTGCTTTAAGAATACAAGAAAGGAAGAACACTGCAAGTAGGCCTACTGACCCATACTCGGCAGGTCCTTGTTAAACCCAAACCCACTAAAAAATATTCGCCCAACCCACTATCAGTGTTACCCAAGGAATAAGCTTTGATAACCCTATGAACTTTAGCGTAAGTCCCACTCAAATACAACCAATAGTAATAAAATGAATAGAAAACCGCTGTTGATGAATGAGACACTTGTGCCACATTCCCAAATGTTGCACAAGTGTCTTCCATATTTAACATTATACTCACATTATTTTAGTAAATAAATTTGGAAATGTCAGTAGTGTGCTGCTGCCCTATTCTACGTGATATTTACACAGTGGGAACAAAAGCTATGTCTGGCTGTCATATTCCAGTCACACAGGATTGTACTCGCCAGTTTTTGGCAGTGGGGGGAGGGAGATGAGTCTGGGCTCCTTGTTTAGCCTCTCCAACTCAAGGATGATTATACAATGTTTTTAACTTCTTGAGGCCCGCTTATACTAACTCTTCAGAGTGTTTATGGGATCTGTTTCCACTGCTTCCTCATCCAGAGAGTTCCATTTCCCATCCACCCTCAGAGTGAGGTAGCTTCTGACATCCACCCTCAGAGTGAGGTAGCTTCTGACATCCACCCTCAGAGTGAGGTAGCTTCTGACATCCATACCCTCAGAGTGAGGTAGCTCTACTCCCCTCAGAGTGAGGTAGCTTCTGACATCCATACGTCGTGTAACCATAATCCATCGTTCCTAGTCATATCCTGTCAGCTTGTCCCTGTGTCCGTAGGTTTGTGTTGAAATACGGATGTAATAGGATTCCCAGAAGAGGTAGAAAAATAAGAGAGACTTTGTTACCATTATTAACCCGGAGGATTAGTAGCCCAGAATAAACTATGTTAGGATGTGACCCAGGACTCTCTGTCTAATTTACGTTGTGGTCCATTGATCCTCTCTCTCTCTGTCTCGGGATGCGATCCACACCAGTCTGCTAAAAGCAAGATACTGTCTTGCTCCTAAGTGAACAGGGGTAGCAAGTGTGGAGCTCATCTGGTGACATCTGGCTACTTTATCGAGACACCCGAGCATCGTGTACGTCGCAATCTGTGTCTCCTCTGAGTCTCTTCTCATCTCCTTTAGTGTAGCACACCCTTCTTGGCGTAACTATTGGGAATTTTTTCCCTTTTGCCAACATTTGCTGTGACTTATCACCTGTTAAATCGAAAGATTGTAGATATGGTTTGTACTGTGGTTAACAGCCTTGTGCCATCACTGCTGCTGCTTCTGCTGCGTCTGCTGCTGCTGCGGCTGCTTCTTCTGCGTCTGCTTCTTCTTCTTCATCTCTTCTTTTGCTGCTGCTGCTTTTTCTTCTTCCATCACCTAGAATTGAATATTTCTCCCTTATGTATGGTGAGAATGATCTCTTAAGTGTCATTACCTTAATTCTGGTAGCCAGACTTGGTATTGGGAGAAGGGAAGTGTTCCGTTTGGTGCAGTTTGGTATTAATGACAGCAGCAACTGCTTAATATTACCACCATTTTCTGCGAAAGTGGTGAAAAAAATACCTCGGTTCTAGTACTTTGTAAACAGTGCCACTCCTCTCTTCTAGTAGTGTTCGGTTCAGTTCCTTTAGTCTGTCTTCCTTTGTAAGCCAGAACTCTTGCTTAGTTACAGTAGTTGTCTTGAAAGTAATCTTTGAAGATGGTTTTCGCAGATGGATGGGGGTTGCATGGTGGTGATACCTGCAATATGGTGGATTTGGCAGATGTCTTGCAGTGTCTTGAACGACTGAATGAATCACAGGTGCAACTCCTTTACTGAAGTCTTGGGTAGCATTGAAAAACGGGTTGGGCAAATACTTTTGTTAGTGGTTTTGGTTTAAGAAGGACCTACCTAGTATGGCCCAGTAAGCCTGATGCACTTCCTTCTTATGTATGAGAGATATCCACGTGTTACACATGTCTCACTCATCACATTGTTAGTATTGTCCCTTACATATGATAATTCCTGAAGGATTGTTTGTTGAGGTTCCTGACTGTCGTTTTTAAGTTTATCGGTCGCGTTCACTGCCTGGGTTCATGTCCAAGTCTTTAGGATAATGGATACCTCTCGGTGTAAATTACATTGTTTTTCCCTGTCTGCCCAGATCTTCGGTCCAACACAACAGTTATGCTATTTCATTCATTGTGTAATAAAAATATAATATTAATAATGTAATATGTAAGAGCTTCAAAGTCACCTTCAGAGGGTCATAAAGGAATTTGATTTTCTCAATTTCAGTTTGTGTGTTAGTGAGGTAATGAAGGTGTGAATAGCAGGAGAGATGACTGGGGAAAAGAGTGCTTACCTGTTTGTGCTTTCCTGTTTGTGCTTACCTGTTGTGGTTGCAAGGGTCGATTCACAGTTCCTGGCCCCGCTTTTTCACAGGTCGCTACTAGTGAGTGTGTGTGTGTGTGTGTGTGTGTGTGGGTGTGTGCGCGCGCGTGTGTGCGTGTGTGCGCGCGTGTGTGCGTGTGTGTGTGTTGGTGGTGCGTGTGTGTGTGTGTGTGGTGCGTGTGTGTGCGTGTGTGTGTGTGTGTGTGTGTGTGTGTGTGTGTGTGTGTGTGTGCGCGTGTGTGCGCGTGTGTGTGCGCGTGTGTGTGCGCGTGTGTGTGTGTGTGTGTGTGTGTGTGTGTGTGTGTGTGTGTGTGTGTGTGTGTGTGAGAGAGAGAAAATCATACTCAGGCAGCTCACTACTACCACTACTATCACCGTCAGTACTACCACCCATCACTACAATCAATACTACCACCCATCACTACTACCACCCATCACTACTACCACCCATCACTACAATCACTACTACCACCCCATCACTACTACCACCCATCACTACAATCAATACTACCACCCATCACTACAATCAATACGACCACCCATCACTACAGTCAATACTACCACCCATCACTACAATCAATACTACCACCCATCACTACAATCACTACTACCACCCATCACTACAATCACTACTACCACCCATCACTACAATCACTACTACCACCCATCACTACAATCAATACTACCACCCATCACTACAATCAATACTACCACCCATCACTACAATCAATACTACCACCCATCACTACAATCAATACTACCACCCATCACAATCGATACTACCACCCATCACTACAACACTACTACCACCCATCACTACTACCACCCATCACTACCACCCATCACTACAATCAATACTACCACCCATCACTACAATCACTACCACCCATCACTACAATCACTACTACCACCCATCACTACAATCACTACTACCACCCATCACTACATCAACTACTACCAACCTCACTACAGTCACTACTACCAACCTCACTACAATCACTACTACCACCTCCTACAACCCTATCCAAACCCACAAAATCATACTAAAAAACTCCTAAAACTAACCAACCTCCTACTTACCACCACCTACACAACCCTACCAAACCTCACAAAAACAACACCCCATAATCTACCACCCACACAAACACCCACATTACTACCCCCCACAACCACTACCCCCACATTACATCATTTCACTACTACCACCCACACAACACCCCCACCAAAACACTCAAACCCCCCCACAATCCCATCCCCCAAAACCCACCACCCATCCCCAACACCCCAACACAAAAACCCTTAGTTTAAACAAAATACCACCCCCCAAACCCCTACAACCCCCCAAAACTACTACCAGCCCCCACAACACTATTACCACCTACCAAAAATCACTCCCACCACTACAACCCCCAACCCCTTTTACTACCACCCACCACAACCCCCACCAAAACCATAGACAACCAGTACACCACCCACAAAACCCACCCATCACCACCCCCACCCAAACCCCCCAAAAAAATACCATCCCCTTCCACTACCACCCCAACCACTACTACCGCCCACCACCACAACTAACACAATCCCCACACCCACCTACCACAACCATACTACCACCCCCAAACACAACCACTGACTTAAAAATACCATACCCACCTACCAAAAACTTACCCCCCCAAACCACCCCTACCACCCCAACCCCCCAACACAACCACAACTAAAACAAACCCACCCCACCCCCCACCACAACCATCCCAACCACCCACCAAAACCCACTAGACTAACACATACCAAAACCCCCCCCCCTACACCACAACCACTACACCAGCCCCAAACAAAACCCACTAGACAAACACAATACCATCACCCCCTACCCCCACAACCAAACTACCAGCCCCACCACAACCACTAACAACAAAATACCACACCCCTACCAACCCCAAACCCACTACTACCAGCCCCCCCCACCCCCATAGAAAACACAATACCATCCCCCCACCTACCCCAAAACCCACTACTACCAGCCCACCACAACACTAGACAACACAATACCACACCCACCTACCCCCACAACCACTACTCCCCAGCCCCACCAAACCCACTAAAACTTAACCCCAAAAAACCCCCCCCCCCCATCCCCACCTACCCCACAACCACTACTACCAGCCCCACCACAACACAGACTAACACAATACCATCACCCACCTACCACCACAACCACTACTACCACCCACCCAACCACTAGACAACACAAACCATCCCCCCTACCACCACAACCACACTACCCCCCCCCCCCACCAAAACCACAGATAACCAATACCACCCACCCCCTACCACCACAACCACTACTACCACCCCCACCCAACCCTAGACTAACACAAACCATCACCCACCTACCCCCCAAAACCCACACCCCACCCCACCAAAACCCCCCCCCCCACCACAACCACTAGATAACACAATACCATCACCCACCTACCACCACAACCCTATACCACCCCAAAACAACCACTAGACTAACCAATACCATCACCCACCTACCACCACAACCACACTACCAGCCCCCCCAAAACCCTAGAAACCAATACCATCACCCACCTACCACCCCCCCAAAACCCACTACTACCACCCCACCACAACCACTAGATAAAAAATACCATCACCCACCTACCAACCACAACCACTATACCACCCCACCAAAACCCAAAAAAACACAACCATCACCCCCTACCACCACAACCCCACTACTACCACCCCACCACAACCACTAATAACACAATACCACACCCACCTACCACCACAACCACTAACCAGCCCCCCCACAACCACTAGATAACCCCATCCCATCACCCACCTACCACACCCCCCAAAACCACTACTACCAGCCCCACCACAACCACTAGAAACACAAAACCATCACCCCCCCTACCACCACAACCACACTACCACCCCCACCACAACCACTAATAACAAAACCTTTCCCCACCACCAACCACCCCACAACCACTACTACCAGCCCCCCCCCAACCACTAAAAAAACAATCCCATCACCCACCAACCACTACCCCCACAACCACTACTACCACCCCACCAAAAACACAAAGGTAACACAATCCACACCCACCTACCATACCACCACAACCACTACTACCCCCCAAAACCCCACTACTACCACCCCCCCCACAACCCAAACTAAAAAACAACATAAAACCATCACCCACCTCCCACCCCAAACCCACAACTACCGCCCCACACAACCCTAGCAACAAATCCCATCACCCACCTACCCCCAAAAACAACCCACTACTACCAAACCCCACCAAAACCCCACTAGAACACAAAATCCCAAAATCACCCACCTCCACACAACCACACAACCACCCCACCACAACCACTACTCCACCCACACAACCACTAGACAACAAATACCACACCCACCTACCACCACAACCACTACACCGCCCCCCCACAACCACTAGCCCCAACAAAACCACACCCACCTACCCCCACAACCAAACCCCCCCCAACACAACCACTAGACTAACAAATACCATCACCCACCTCCCACCACAACCACTACTACCACCCCCACCACAACCACTAACAACCCAATACCATCACCCACCTACCACCACAACCATACTACCCCCCCCCACAACCCAACTAACACAATCCATCACCCACCCCCCACCACCCCCCTAAACCACCCCACCAAACCACTAGAAAACACAATCCCATCACCCACCTACCCCACAACCACTACTCCCACCCCCCACAACCACTAGAAAACAAAAATCCCACACCCCCACCACCCACAACCACTACTACCCCCCACCACAACCCAGACAACCCAATACCATCACCCCCCTACCACCACAACCACTACTACCAGCCCCACCACAACCCCCCCCCCCCCTCCCCCCAACCCCCCCCAAACCCCTAAAACCCCAATACCACCCCACCACCCCCACAACCCAAAAACTACTACCACCCCACCACAACCTAGAAAACAAATACCATACCCCCCACCCCCACAACCACTACTACCACCCCACAACAACCACTAGAAACAAATACCATCACCCCCCTAAAAACCCCAAAAACAACACCACCCCCCCACAACCTAGATAACACAATCCCATCACCCACCTACCACCCACAACCACTACACCAGCCCCCCAACCATAGACTAACACATACCACACCCACCTACCACCACAACCACAAACAACCAAAAACCCCCCAACCCCCCAAAACCACTACTCCCCCCAAAACCCCAAAAAACCAAAAACCCAACCCCCCCCTACACCAACCCCCTCCCACCCCCCCAACCACTAGACTAACACAATCCCTCCCCCCCACCTACCCCCACAACCACTACTACCAGCCCCCCAAACCACTAGATAACAAAAAATCCCCCATCCACCCACCACCCCCACCAAAAACCACTACTACCAGCCCCACCAAAACCACAAAATAACACAATACCATCACCCACCTACCACACAACCACTACCCCACCCCCCACAACCCCTAATAACAAAAAAACCCCCCCCACCCCCCCTACCCCACAACCACTACCCCCACCCCACAAAAACACTAGATAACACATACCATCACCCACCTACCACCAAAACCCACTAAAAACCCACCCCACCACAACCACTAAAAACCAAAACCCCCCACCCCCAACCAAACAACCCAAAAAAATACTTCCCCCCCCCCAAACCACTAACAAACCTACCTCCCCCCACCCCCACAACCCACAAAACCACCCCCCACACCACACACCACCCCCACAACCACTAGACTAAACAATCCCTCACCCACCTACCCCCCCCCTACTACCGCCCCCCACAACCCACTAGAAACACAATCCATCACCCACCTACCCCCACAACCACCCCCCCCCGACAACCACTAGACTAACCAATACCACACCCACCTACCACCCAACCACACTACCACCCCACACAACCACTAAAACAAATACCATCACCCACCTCCCACCACAACCACTACTACCAGCCCCCCAAAACCCACAGACAACACAATACCATCACCCCCTACCACCACAACCACTACTCCAGCCCCAACACAACCACTAATAACACAATCCCACCCCCCCAAACCCATACTACCAGCCCCACCACAACCACTAGACTAACACAATACCATCACCCCACCTACCACCACAACCACTAAAAACCCCCCCAACAAAAAACCCCAAAAAACCCCCCACAAAAAAACCAGCCCCCCCAAAACCACTACAAAACCCCCCCACCCCAAACCCACCACCCAAAAACCATAACAACCAAAAACCACACCCACCCCACCACAACCACACAACCACCCCCCCCACAACCCAAGAAAACAAAATCCCATCACCCCCTCCCCCCCAAAACCACTACTACCACCCCCACCACAACCACAGCAAAAAACCACCCATCCCACCCCCACCCCCACCCCCCCCAAAACAAAACCACAAATACCATCCCCCCCCACCAAAACCCAAACTAGACAAACACAATACCTTCACCCCCCTACCACCACACCCACTACACACCACCCCACCCCAACCCCCAAAACACAATACCCACCCCACCTACCCCCACAACCACACTACCACCCCCACCACAACCACTAACTAACCCCCAAAAACCACACCCAAAACCTACCACCAAAAACCACTAAAAAAAATACCATCACCCACCTCCACCAAAACCACTACTACCACCCCACCCCCATAGACTAACCAATACCACACCCCCCTACCACACAACCATTTACTAACCCCACCACAACCACTAGATAACACAATCCATCCCCCACCTCCCCACCACAACCCCCACTACCAGCCCCACCACAACCACTAACAAACACAATCCCCATCACCCCTACCACCACAACCACTACTACCAGCCCCACCACAACCACTAGATAACACAATACCATCCCCCACCACCCACCCCCAACCCCCTTACCAGCCCCACCAAAAACACTAAAACAAAATACCATCACCCACCTACCCCCAAAAACAACCACTCCCCCCTACCCACCCCCCACCAACCACTAGACTAACCAATCCCATCACCCACCTACCACCAAAAACCACTACTACCACCCCACCACAACCACTGGGTAACACAAACCATCATCCACCTACCACACACCACAACCCACAACCACAACCACACTACCATCCCCCCACAACCACACAACACAATACCACCCCACCACCACAAACCACCAAAACCACTACACCCAACCACACTACCAGCCCCCCCAAAACCACAGAGTAAAACACATCCCAAACACCCACCAACCCACCCCCCACAACCACTAGAGTAACACAAAACCACACCCACCTACCCCCAAAAACCACTACTACAAGCCCCACCACAACCCCTAGATAACACAATACCACACCCACCTACCACCACAACCCTCTACCAGCCCCCCAAACCACTAGACTAACAAAATACCATCACCCACCTCCACCAAAACCACTACTACCACCCCCAAACACAACCACAGATAACACAAACCATCACCCACCCCCACCACCCACACTACCAGCCCACCAAACCATGGGAAAAAACACAACCATCACCCACCTACCACCAAAAAACCACAACACCACCCCCCACAACCACTAATAACAAATACCATCACCCACCCCCCACCACAACCACTCCCCAAACCACCCCAACACAACCACTAGAAACCAATACCACACCCACCACCACCAAAACCACACTACCACCCCACCACAACCACAAAAACACAATAAAAACACCCACCACCAAACCATACTACCACCCCACCACAACCACTAGAAACACAATACCATCACCCACCTACCACACCACTACTACCACCCCACCACAACCACTAGAAACACAATACCACACCCACCACCACACCCACCCCACCCACCACAACCACTAAGTAACACAATACCACCCCCCTACCACCACAACCACTACACCAGCCCCACCCCACAACCACTACTACCAGCCCCACCACAACCACTAAGTAACACAAAACCACACCCCCCCCATCGTGTGAAAAACAATTCCACTCCCTGTAAAACAACATTTAAACAACTTACAAACGCCATTCTTTTTTCCACTAAACACACTCGCTTAAACCCAAAAAATGGTGTCTTGTGTTTGCTCTCCCTATGTCCTTTTTGTTTTTGTTTTTACTGCCCAAGATGTTGTTTTTTTAACTCAGGCTTCATTTTTTATGAAAAATGTAATTGTTTTCCTGTAATATACCCCCTTTTTTTCTTAATTAAGCAACTTTTTTAATATAAAAATTATATAAATATATTTTATAAAATAAAAATATTAAAATATTAAAAATATATTCAGGACTCAAGTCCGGCCTGCCGGTTTCCCTGAATCCCTTCATAAATGTTACTTGCTCACACTCCAACAGCACGTCAAGTATTTAAAAACCATTCGTCTCCATTCACTCCTATCAAACACGCTCACGCATGCCTGCTGGAAGTCCAAGCCCCTCGCACACAAAACCTCCTTTACCCCCTCCCTCCAACCTTTCCTAGGCCGACCCTACCCCACCTTCCTTCCACTACAGACTGATACACTCTTGAAGTCACTCTGTTTCGCTCCATTCTCTCTACATGTCCGAACCACCTCAACAACCCTTCCTCAGCCCTCTGGACAACAGTTTTGGTAATCCCGCACCTCCTCCTAACTTCCAAACTACGAATTCTCTGCATTATATTCACACCACACATTGCCCTCAGACATGACATCTCCACTGCCTCCAGCCTTCTCCTCGCTGCAACATTCATCACCCATGCTTCACTGTTACAAAAAACGCGATTCTAAAAGCTTAGAGATCTCCAGTGAATGCTAGAAAGGACTGCCCTTCTAGCATCCAGCCTGTTACTGGGTTTTCGTAACAAGTAGTCAGTATCCTTGTCCAATTATCCATTAAAATTCAGTATTATTCAATAGTGCTTCAGGATTACAACTGGTAGACTACTAACTAGAGAAGTTAAAATTTAATAAATTTATTAAGTCTAGAGGTATATTATCAAATTAAATTAAATTAAATTAATCACAGTAATCAAAATAATATCACTTCTCTCGAGTTCAATATTATTGTGATTAAAGCACATATCACATTTATAATTCTTAAGTACCGTCTGGTACATTAACATTTAATAAGATATTACAAATATGTACAAGTGTGTAAGTGTGTAAGTGCTCTAAGTAGTTCACTATGTCTCACGACTCGACTAGACTTAAACAAGTGACTGACAAAGTCCTCAAATAAACTAACTTCTTGACCGACTGGCAACCAGAACAGTCTGCTTGAACAATAAAAAGAATGCTAAGCCCAATAGCAATACAACAAGCAACTGCAACACAATCAGGACAAGGAGATAATATAACGACACTAAGTAGGGACCATCAGCAGATCCTCCACAAAAGTCACAAAACTCCCATACTACTGAATCTAAGTTCAGCATAGGAAAAACCCTGACTGTGATTATACACAGATACCAGTACAAATTAGGTCATAAGCTATAGCTAAGGACCTGAGATACTCAAGAGTGTCTATGAGACACACAACCTCAGTACAACGTCAAAAATCACTAAGTCTATTCAAGGTTCTGTGAACAGAGTTCTACAGAACTAACAAGAATAATGAGACAGACAATCTGTCCAACCACCAAGCGAGTCTAGAGCAGACTGAATACTTCAGACGAGGTGAGGACACCCCCCCCCCTCGATCACGTGATAGCTCCGTGGGCAGCAGTCGCCCATCAAGAAGCAGAAGCCGGCAGTATAACGAGCAACAAGCGAGAATTACAGTAGTTTGACAATCAAGACTTGAACTGAGCACATAATATGTTACATCCTAACAACATAAGTCAAATAACAATATAAAGCAATACATTTACGATTTAGCTATTATCGCAAATATAAGCAATATAAAATTATATGAAAAGGTAATAATTATATATATACATAATAATCATTGCAACCATTCAGGGGTTGCAACATTCACACCCATATAAGAGCGATGGTAAAACTATACTCTCATACATTCCCCTCTTTGCCTCCAAGGACAAAGTTCTTTGTCTCCACAGACTCCTAAGTGCACCACTCACCCTTTTCCCCTCATCAATTCTATGATTCACCTCATCCTTCATAGACCCATCCGCTGACACGTCCACTCCCAAATATCTGAATACATTAACCTCCTCCATATTCTCTCCCTCCAACCTGATATCCAATCTTTCATCACCTAATCTTTTTGTTATCCTCATAACCTTATTCTTTCCTGTATTCACTTTTAATTTTCTTCTTTTGCATACCCTACCAAATTCATCCACCAATCTCTGCAACTTCTCTTCAGAATCTCCCAAGAGCACAGTGTCATCAGCAAAGAGCAACTGTGACAACTCCCACTTTGTGTGATTCTTTATCTTTTAACTCCACGCCTCTTGCCAAGACCCTCGCATTTACTTCTCTTACAACCCCATCTATAAATATATTAAACAACCACGGTGACATCACACATCCTTGTCTAAGGCCTACTTTTACTGGGAAATAATTTCCCTCTTTCCTACATGCTCTAACTTGAGCTCACTATCCTCGTAAAAACTCTTCACTGCTTTCAGTAACCTACCTCCTACACCATACACCTGCAACATCTGCCACATTGCCCCTATCCACCCTGTCATACGCCTTTTCCAAATCCATAAATGCCACAAAGACCTCTTTAGCCTTATCTAAATACTGTTCACTTGTATGTTTCACTGTAAACACCTGGTCCACACACCCCCTACCTTTCCTAAAGCCTCCTTGTTCATCTGCTATCCTATTTTCCGTCTTACTCTTAATTCTTTCAATAATAACTCTACCATACACTTCACCAGGTATACTCAACAGACTTATCCCCCTATAACTTTTGCACTCTCTTTTGTCCCCTTTGCCTTTATACAAAGGAAAAATATATATCTTAAAACGTATAAGAGAAAATTTTAGAAAGGACTTTATTTTAAATGAGTTCTTACTAATTGACCAGTTTTACCTATTCGGCACTACACACACACACACACACACACACACACACACACACACACACACACACACACACACACACACACACACACACACACACACACACACACACACACACACCATTATCAGTGGTTATACATCAAGTTGTGTTTGTGGGAAGAGTCGTGTGTAAGTGCATTGAGATTCAGAGACGATGTTATAAGTAGTTAAACACGCTAAAAACAATGCAAAACAGTCTCTTGTTGCATAAACAATATTTGCTGCACTTGTCTTGCTTAGTTACGTAGCAATATAATCTAATTCATAAAATTAAAAGGTTGGACGGGCAAGCCAGTGGAATCCCTCGGTTATATGACCCAAAGTTCCAGCTGTGGGTCTTCATGTGACTAAGACATTCTCCCTCTGACTCTCTACTTTATATACACTCGTGTACTCTTCACCCAGGTATATCTGTTTGTTACTTGATAAAGTCCACTGTGTGGGCGAAACGTTGTCAATAAAGGATCACATTATACTGCATTTGTGTTCATTTTTCCACGCAGGAGGTAGAAAGTTTGTATGTTGGTAGAATTACCGACAATATGTTGCACTTGTGTCCTTTTACCTAGAAAAGTTTGGAAATACTCTATGTAAAGATTAACAAGAACATGGGCTGGAGGTTCACAACAACAAGGGCTTGAGAATAAATTTGCCCTGGAAGGAGAGGAGTTAGAATCCAGGCGAAGGTGAAGTAGATCAAGACATCAGTGGGTATGGGACATGAAGTTCTCACTCATTCACTGAGAACATGAGCACTACAGCAGGACTACTGGCCCACCTACCACCACAACCACTACTACTAGCCCCACCACAACTACTAGACTAACACAATACCATCACCCACCTACCACCACAACCACTACTACCAGCCCCACCACAACCACTAGACTAACACAATACCATCACCCACCTACCACTACCACCACAACCACTACTACCAGCCCCACTGCAACCACTACTACCAGCCCCACCACAACCACTACTACCAGCCCCACCACAACCACTACTACCAGCCCCACCACAACCACTACTACCAACTCCACCACAACCACTAGACTAACACAATACCGTCACCCACCTACCACTAAACCAATACTACTGCCCCGCCACAACCACTAGACTAACACAATACCATCACCCACCTACCACCACAACCACTACTACCAGCCCCACCACAACCACTAGAGTAACACAATACCATCACCCACCTACCACTACCACCACAACCACTACTACCAAGCCCCACCACAACCACTACTACCAGCCCCACCAAACACTTACTACAGCCCCACCACAACCACTACTACCTGCCCCACCACAACCACTACTACCAGCCCCACCACAACCACTACCACCAGCCCCACCACAACCACTACTACCAACTCCACCACAACCACTAGACTAACACAATACCGTCACCCACCTACCACTACCACCACAACCACTGCTACCAGCCCCACCACAACCACTAGACTAACACAATACCGTCACCCACCTACCACCACAACCACTACTACCAGCCCCAACACAACCACTACAAGTTAAGCAGGTCCATCTCACACCTACTCATGTACTCGTCTAGTAAAGACAGACTCAACATTAACAATTAACATCTTGCAGGCAGGTTCTGGTTATGCAAACGCTCTGTCTTAACGTACGATTTGTTCGGATTTTTAACCTGGGGGAGTGTTAACCAGCCAGGATAGCCCAGGAAAGCCAGTGCTGACTAGGGGGTCCTTCAGTCTTCTTCCCCAGGATGTGACCCACACTGGGCAGGCGGTGCAACATACCCCCAGTGACATACCACCAGTGACATTCCACCAGTGACATACCTCCAGTGCCATGAGTACACTAAAAGAAAACACAGTAAGTGTTCGGGGCCCAAGACTGTTTAACAGCCTCCCACCAGCCATAAGGGGAATTACCATTAGACTTCTTGCAGCCTTCAAGAGGGAGCTGGGCAGATACCTAAAGTTAGTACCCGTTCAGCCGGGCTGTGGTTCGAACGTTGGACTACGTGCTGCCAGCAGCAACAGCCTGGTTGATCAGTCCCTGGTCCACTGGGAGGCCTGATCAAGGACTGGGTGGTGGGGGCGTTGACCCGCGTAACACCCTCCAGGTAGACTCCAGTCAATTAAATCCCAGGCACCTACCTACAGCTAAGTGAAAAAGGATATCAGGTGTAAGAAAACGTGCCCAACGTTTCCACCCGTACCGGGGATTGGATCACGGACACTCAGTATGTGAAGCAAGAGCGTTGCCAACCGCGCCACGGGACACCCCATGCTCTCTAACCACATGATTCTATTTTCTTCCAGTCATAAGATGTTGCGCAGAAAGCGGGAACTGGGGCCTAAGGGCCTTGTCTAAGGACTATCCCAGTCAAAACAGAAATCGCTAAACCAGTATTTACTACATCAATGGGTTGGTTATCAGAGGGATCAGGCAAAGTTCCTCGTTAGAAAAATATGCATTTATTTAAGGTAACACTACACTCACTAAATACACACAACTACCTCTTCCTTAGCACAAACACCCAAAAGCAGATACATATGGAACCGGCAGGCTGGAGAGTTGCAGCAAAACAAATAAACACATGGACGTATGGGTGGTATACAGTAGTAATGTATCGGATATCTGCATCTGCATCCGCGGAACATCCGCACAATTTCTTACATTTGCATCCGCATCCACATCAACATCCGCACAACATCTGCACAATTTCTTACATCCGCATTTGCATCCGCAAAATAAGACATCCTCGTACACATCCGCATCCACAGATATCTAAATTTTCACATCCGATACATCTGTAGTGTACAGTTGACACCAGGCCCCAACACTACTCTACTCTCCTGCCGACACCATGTTATCCAAATTCACCCGCGCTCACACAACTGAGTCCTGACCACATCGGAGCCCCGGTGAGCCTACTGGTAAACACTTAAGTAACTTATGGCATGAGTTGGCTAAACAAAAGGAGTACCAAAATTAGCTCAAATACAAGGCACCATCTTCACTCGTGCCGCCCTCCACGTGACTAACCCACGATCACAGACGCTGTGCCCCCACATTTGAAAAATAAATCCCGATAGGAATTCGTTAAATTTTACAGTTTATACCTTTGTGATATACAATTTCGCTGAGTTTAGTGAAATTTCAAATCAAGAGCCCTTCACGAACAGTTCCCCCTAGACGATTCAAGAAAAAAATATGAATATCCTGTTTGCTGTCTAAAGATGCGAGTGTTTGAATATTAATAGACGAATGAAGTTGTGTTTATGGAGGAAGCAGAGGAGTGTAAAAATACCAATTAACACTACTAAACACCAGTGGAAGGCTATCAACAGACTTTGACAAAAGTACGCAAAGAACCAGACTGAAAACTCAAGGATGGCTTAGTAGTGGAAACGGAGAGATAACGGAAAGCAGGTGGAGAAGACGAGGTTAATTACCACAGGAGAACATCTAGATATCCTAGAAGGACAGGAAGAAATGTGCTGAAAAAGGTACACACTGCTGCACTTAATGGTGCAGACGGAATGTCTTGCATGAGCCTTGGAGGAAGGAGGGAGAACGCCACGTGATCCTAAAGCAATATCAGTAACACGTTACTCCAAGAAGAGCAGATGTTTCAATAGCCTCGTTTTGCGAGAAGTGTATGTGCAGGAGATATTAAACCAGTCCAGTCTTAATAACATGCATAATCTTTAATTAAATTAATTGCCAGGTGAACGATGGTAGAGAGAAAATTTGATTTTTGTTTTACGTCAAAAGAAGGACTGCAAGAATGGGGAGGGAAAAGTGCTGGGAGTAGGATAGAGGGGTAAAAATGGGTTGTGGGGAAATAAGAAACAGATAGGACAGGTTAAGTGACCTGTCTACTCAGGGTGGATTTCTATTTTAACGGAAAAAAACGCTGATATAGGAAAGCAAATCCTACCTCACAAAGCTGCTATGGTTCTACGAGAGTAGAGAAGATGAAAGACTTAAAGAAGAGTAGATAGGTAGATAGAGCAGTTAGTGTGGGATTAGGGGGACACCTCTTGACACAGTACCCCAATAGACTGATTCTCACACTAGAGAGGCAGGAAGAACACGAGGGTAAATACCATAGTGGATAGAAGCATACCTAAGGGCAAGGATACAATGAACTTAAGGCTAGGATACAGCGATCTTAAAGCTAGAATATAGTAATCTTAAGGCTAGGATACAGTAATCTTAAGGCTAGGATACAGTAATCTTAAGGCTAGGATACAGTAATCTTAAGGCTAGGATACAGTAATCTTAAGGCTAGGATACAGTGATCTTAAGGCTAGGATACAGTAATCTTAAGGCTAGGATACAGTAATCTTAAGGCTAGGATACAGTGATCTTAAGGCTAGGATACAGTGATCTTAAGGCTAGGATACAGTGATCTTAAGGCTAGGATACAGTGATCTTAAGGCTAGGATACAGTGATCTTAAGGCTAGGATACAGTGATCTTAAGGCTAGGATACAGTGATCTTAAGGCTAGGATACAGTGATCTTAAGGCTAGGATACAGTGATCTTTAGTGAAGTACTAGAAAGCATAAGTGTAACACTCGGGGTCCCACAGTATGTAAACAATATTTTAGAAGTGAATGAATTCTGTGCAGAGATAAAATCCAGGTAAGTCTTAGTGAACGACTGTTGATGAATAAACAGAGGAATGAATTGGTGACTTGAACCGTGGTCCTTGCATATAGCAGGTCCTTGCATATAGCAGGTCCTTGCATATAGCAGGTCCTTGCATATAGCAGGTCCTTGCATATAACAGGTCCTTGCATATAGCAGGTCCTTGCATATAGCAGGTCCTTGCATATAGCAGACCCTTGCATATAGCAGGTCCTTGCATATAGCAGACCCTTGCATATAGCAGGTCCTTGCATATAGCAGGCCCTTGCATATAGCAGGTCCTTGCATATAGCAGGCCCTTGCATATAGCAGGCCCTTGCATATAGCAGGTCCTTGCATATAGCAGGTCCTTGCATATAGCAGGCCCTTGCATATAGCAGGCCTGCTACATGCAAAGACCATGGTTAGAGTCCCCCGTCCGTTTTTCTGTTTATTCTGTGTAGAGACGTTTAAGGATTATATAAAGCTGAAGAAGAAAAAACATTAGAGTTAAGATCGGGAGACAAAGGAATAGAGAGAGAATAAAAACGCACAATACCTTGACTGGAACAATACACACACAACCCGCACATAAGAGAAAGAAGTCGGACCGAAACGTCGTCATAAGCTTCTCTCTCCTGCATGCGGGTTGTTTGTGTATAATAAAGATCAGTACTGAAGAAGTTCGAAGTCATGCGTATAGGGGATGAGGGAGAGAGAAGGTCAGGGACAAGAATACACCAAGAGCACGGGGAAAACTGCAAGTATCAATCAAGAAGGAGCTAGAAGTAGACATCATAAATGTATCACCGGTTGTGCGCACGAAATGCGAAGTCATACCTTACCTTTGATGAGGTCCGAGAGTTATTTCTACTCCCGGAGCCCGGCCTTGGGCCAGGCTCATCTGGTGCTTTAATAAGGAACGTAAAAAAAGAGAGAATATTTCAGAACACTACAGAACATCAGTGTCATCCATTCCTTACTCAGGGGTAAGGAATGGATGACATTCCTTACTCAGGGGTAAGGAATGGATGACATTCCTTACTCAGGGGTAAGGAATGGATGACATTCCTTACTCAGGGGTAAGGAATGGATGATATTCCTTACTCAGGGGTAAGGAATGGATGACATTCCATACTCAGGGGTAAGGAATGGATGACATTCCTTACTCAGGGGTAAGGAATGGATGACATTCCATACTCAGGGGTAAGGAATGGATGACATTCCTTACTCAGGGGTAAGGAATGGATGACATTCCTTACTCAGGGGTAAGGAATGGATGACATTCCTTACTCAGGGGTAAGGAATGGATGACATTCCTTACTCAGGGGTAGGGAATGGATGACATTCCTTACTCAGGGATAAGGAATGGATGACATTCCTTACTCAGGGGTAAGGAATGGATGACATTCCTTACTCAGGGGTAAGGAATGGATGACATTCATTACCCAGGATAAGGAATGGATGACATTCCTTACTCAGGGATAAGGAATGAATGACATTCCTTACTCAGGGATAAGGAATGAATGACATTCATTATCCAAGGGTAAGGAATGGATGACATTCCTTACCCAGGGGCAAGAAATGAATGACATTCCTTACTCAGGGGCAAGAAATGGATGACATTCCTTACCCAGGGGTAAATAATGAATGACATTCCATACTCAGGGATAAGGAATGGATAACATTCCTTGCCCTGGGATAAGGAATGGATGACATTTCTTGCCCTGGGGTAAGGAATGGATGACATTCTTTACCCCAGGGTAAGGAATGCGTCTCTGAACCATGGGCAGAGTTAATTACACTCCACTTAGCAAATTCCATTGCAAGAGGCCACTTAAAAATATCCATCTCTGAGCCCACTTAAGTTAAATGGGATCTCAATAAACCTCTACATTGCTTATTAATAGTTACTTAGTTTCACTTAGAAAGTAAAAACTTACCTAGAAAAAACTCATACCAAGCTTACCACTGGTGGTTTAAGCTTATCAAAATGATAACAAAATATGTCTTAGGGATACCTCAAAACCACAGTAGAAGAGCATATACATTTGTTTATTTACGTTAGTAGAGAAGCGAGTACATAAGTTGTATAGACTTAAGGAACATCTCTTATGGAGCGCCTCTTGTGTGGTGCGTTTGTTTGGTAAAGCAATTGAAAGAGCGCATCAAGAATTGAGTAGCAGTTGAAAAATGGTTTTCATGCGTATTTTCAGTTTTGGACTCAAGTGTTTAGTTGAATTTGGAAAAAATCTGGCTATATATCAGTGTTAAGTGCAGTAAATTCAGCTTTGTAAGAGAGCTTAGTAGTGTTAGGTACAGTAAACTCGGCTAGTCTACTGAATACTGGGTGTCTGGGACATTAAATCTGATTAAATATTTGAGGAGGAAAATACAGGTAAGGTTTGCCAGGAAACAGGGCAAGTGCTTCCTGACGCTGATCTTAGTCATAAGATGACCTGCAGCTGGAGCATTTGGCCATCAGACCGAGACCTTCTGACGGCTTGCCGGTCCACCCCTTTAAAAATTATGGCGATGGTTATAACCATTAGATTAGTAGTTAGTTATAAATACATAGTTATGGTCGCAAGGAAGGCTGGGAGAACACGGATATCTTAGTACAGAGTTAAAACTGCACCACGAGGCTCTGGATATCTGTGACTTTGACACGCTTAAATCCCAAAAGAGGGAGATCAATCTCTAGGATTCTCCTCCACCAC
>NC_069490.1:17275124-17279513 GCF_026875155.1 Cherax quadricarinatus | reverse complement strand
TGCAGCACTCCCCCCATCCTTCGAGTACAGGCACTGTACTTCCCACCTCCAGGACTGCAACATCCTTGGCTCGGCTATACATGCTATATATGCTCTAAATGCATTACTCCTGATATACACATAGCATTGCTAGCGGTATTCATACAAGTATACACAATATACTCCTGGTATTCACACAAGTATACACAACATACTCCTGGTATTCATACAAGTATACACAACATACTCCTGGTATTCATACAAGTATACACAACATACTCCTGGTATTCATACAAGTATACACAACATACTCCTGGTATTCATACAAGTATACACAACATTGTATCTGATATTTAGTCTATAATTACTTGAAAAAATGTGTACAAAAATTTAGTAAAAAATGTTGTCTAAATTTAACATAATAGTAATTTTAGCGCAAATTAATATATATAATTAACATAATGATTTTAACATATATTAATATGGTAGGACACACACACACACACACACACGAGGGCCTTCAGGTGCGATGGCCTTCAGGTGCGATGGCCTTCAGGTGCGATGGCCTTCAGGTGCGATGGCCTTCAGGTGCGAGGGCCTTCAGGTGCGATGGCCTTCAGGTGCGAGGGCCTTCAGGTGCGATGGCCTTCAGGTGCGAGGGCCTTCAGGTGCGATGGCCTTCAGGTGCGAGGGCCTTCAGGTGCGATGGCCTTCAGGTGCGATGGCCTTCAGGTGCGAGGGCCTTCAGGTGCGAGGGCCTTCAGGTGCGAGGGCCTTCAGGTGCGAGGGCCTTCAGGTGCGAGCGCCTTCAGGTGCGAGGGCCTTCAGGTGCGAGGGCCTTCAGGTGCGATGGCCTTCAGGTGCGAGGGCCTTCAGGTGCGAGGGCCTTCAGGTGCGATGGCCTTCAGGTGCGAGGGCCTTCAGGTGCGAGGGCCTTCAGGTGCGAGGGCCTTCAGGTGCGAGCGCCTTCAGGTGCGATGGCCTTCAGGTGCGAGGGCCTTCAGGTGCGATGGCCTTCAGGTGCGATGGCCTTCAGGTGCGATGGCCTTCAGGTGCGAGGGCCTTCAGGTGCGAGGGCCTTCAGGTGCGAGGGCCTTCGTATACACGCGCGCACACACACACTCATACATGCAAAACAACCACTGTGAAAAAATAGTGAAATTCCAAGCGCTTTTGTGACTTCTCACATTACCAAGGAACTATATAGTTCCTTGATAATGTGAGAAGTCACGAAAGCGCTTGGAATTTCACTATTTTTTCACAGTGGTTGTTTTGCATATTCTGATATCACCTGTTTACTGTGATCTTATTGCATATACATACATGAATCACAGGGATGTTAGGAAGTATTTCTTCAGTCACAGAGTTGCCAGGAAGTGGAATAGTTTGGGAAGCGATGTAGTGGAGGCAGGATCCATACATAACTCATGGAGCGGGAAGAGTGACCCAGTAGCGGCCAGTGAAGAGGCGGGGCCAGGAGCTGTGACTCGACCTCAGCAACCACAACTAGGGGAGTACACACACAACAGGCCTAGTGTCTAATCGACATGTGCCTAGGACAAAATAGTAACACACACACACACACACCACACACACACACACACCACACACAACACACACACACACACACACACACACACACACACACACTGGAGTGTGAACCTCAATCGAGACAGAACACTGGACGAAAGGAAGGCGAAGAAAGAAAGAGTTCAAAAACGAAAGGAGAAATGGGAGGAAATGAAAAAGGAGAGTAGAATAACCCAGGATCAAATGGAAGGACAAGCACACCCCCCAGAAACACCTGCAGGACTCCAGCCACGACACCCCCAAGGCAACTGAACAATCCAAACCAACCATCACACACCGATCCCTCTGTTCCCACCCCCCACACCACAGTTACAGTATTAGAACAGAAGTTGAAGGTTTGGTACACAAATGCAGATGGATTAACGAATAAACATGAGGAATGGCAAGAAAGAATCAATGAGAAGTCCCCAGACATCATAGCAGTTACAGAAACAAAACTCACGGGGACAATAACAGATGCAATCTTCCCACCAGGATACCAGATCATGAGGAAAGATAGAAGGGGCAGAGGGGGAGGTGGGGTTGCTCTGCTCGTAAAAAACAGATGGAAATTCGAGAAAATGGAAGGCATAGATGAGACAGGAGAAGGAGACTACGTAGTAGGTACACTTCAGTCTGGGAACACAAAGTGGTCATTGCAGTGATGTATAATCCACCACAGAACTGCAGGAGGCCAAGAGAGGAATATGAAGAGAGCAACAGAGCAATGGTGGACACACTTGCTGAGGTGGCAAGAAGACTCACTCCAGCAGAGCAAAATTGCTGGTTATGGGGGATTTCAACCACAGGGAGATTGACTGGAAAACCTGGAGCCACATGGGGTCCTGAAACATGGAAAAGCCAGGATGTTGGACGGGGTGCTGGAAAACCTCATGCACCAACATGTTTAAGGACCTACTAGAGTGGAGGGGAAAGGGATGAACCAGCAAGAATTGGACCTTGTGTTCACCCTGGGCAGCTCAGACATTGAGGACATTAAGTATGAGAGTCCCCTAGAGCTAGCGACCACGGGTTCTGTGCTTGAATACATAGTAGAGCTGCAAGTGGAAGAATAACAGGAGTTGAAGGGGAAAAGCCTGATTTATAAAAGAGGGGACTACATAGGGTTGAAGAACTTCCTGCGGAGGCCCCAGTGGGACAGAAAACTGGCAGGAAAACAGTAAATGAAATGATGGAAATATGTAACAACAAAATGCAAGGAGGCAGTGGAAAGGTTTATTCCCAAGGGCAACAGTAACAACCGGAAGACCAGAACGAGCCCCTGGTTTACCCGACGGTGTAAAGAGGCAAAAACAAAGTGCAATAGAGAAGGGAAAAAAAGTACAGAAGGCAGAGAACACACGAAAATAGGAGATCATCGCAGAGCCAGGAATGAGTATGCACGGGTAAGGAGGGAGGCCAAGCGACAGTATGAAAATGACATAGCATCGAGAATGAAGACTGACCCGAAACGTTTGTATAGCCACACAGGAGAAGACAACATCAAAGACCAGGTGATCAATTAAGGACAGAAGGTGGAGAACTCACAAGAAATGATCAGGGGAAATTGAGGAGCTGAACAGGAGATTTAAGGAATTTTTACAGTAGAGACAGGAAGGCTGTGGGGAAGACAGCACAGAAGGGAACATCAAGAGGGAATATACCAACAAGTGTTGGAATGACATACGAACAACCGAGGAGGAGGTGAAGAAGCTCCTAAGTGACCTTGACACCTAAAAGGCGATGGACCGGACATCTCCCCATGGGTCCTTGAAGAAGGAGCAAAATGCTGTGCGTGCCTCTAACCACAATCTTCAACACATCCCTTGAAACTGGCAACTACCTGAAAATGGAAACAGCTAATGTAGTCCCCATATTTAAGAAAGTAAACAGAAACGAGGCGCTAAACTACAGACCTGGTCTCTGACATGTATTGTTGCAAAGTCATGAGAAGATTATCAGGAGGAGAGTGGTCGAACACCTGGAAAGGAACAAATTATAAAGGAAAACCCAGCATAGGTTCATGGAAGGCAAATCGTGTATCACAAACCTCCTGGGGTTTTATGACAAGGTAACAGAAGTAAGACACGAGAGAGAGGGGTGGGTAGATTGCGTTTTCCTAGACTGCATGAAGGCCTTTGGCACAGTTCCCCACAAGAGATTAGTGCAGAAGCTGGAGGATCAGGCGCATGTAACAGGGAGGGCGCTGCAATGGATCAGGGAATACCTGACAGGGAGGCAGCAACGAGTCATGGTACGTGAAGAGGTATCACAGTGGGTGCGGGGTCCCGCAGGGGTCAGTTCTAGGACCAGTGCTATTTTTGATATATGTGAACGATATGATGGAAGGAATAGACTCTGAAGTGTCCCTGTTCGCAGATAATGTGAAGTTGATGAGAAGAATTAAATCGGATGAGGATGAGGCAGGACTGCAAAGAGACCTGGACAGGCTGGACATGTGGTCCAGTAACTGGCTTCTCGAATTCAATCCAGCCAAATGCAAAGTCATGAAGATTGGGAAGGGGCAAAGAAGACCGCAGACAGAGTATAGGCTAGGTGGACAAAGACTACAGACCTCACTCAGGGAGAAAGACCTTGGGGTGACCATAACACCGAGCACGTCACCGGAGGCACACATCAACCAAATAACTGCTGCAGCATACGGGCGCCTGGCAAACCTGAGAATAGCGTTCCGATACCTTAATAAGGAATCGTTCAAGACACTGTACACTGTGTATGTTAGGCCCATACTGGAGTATGCAGCACCAGTCTGGAACCCACACCTGGTCAAGCACGTCAAGAAGTTAGAGAAAGTACTAAGGTTTGCAACAAGGCTAGTCT
>NC_069490.1:17227624-17272624 GCF_026875155.1 Cherax quadricarinatus | reverse complement strand
TGCAACAGTTAGGTGTCTTTATTATGAAACGTTTCGCCTACACAGTAGGCTTCTTCAGTCAAGTACAGAAAAGTTGATAGAAGCAGAAGATACTTGAAGACGATGTAATCAGTCCATCACCCTTAAAGTTTTGAGGTGGTCAGTCCCTCAGTCTGGAGAAGAGCATTGTTCCATAGTATGAAACAATATGGAGAAGAAGTGACAGGATGGAGCTTTTATAGCGCCAGGAGGTGAGACGTAGGCCACTAGGAGAGGTAAGAACTCAGATGTTGAAAGGTTAGGTCCCTCTCAAACCCAGCCCCTCTCACTAGTGGAAGTTGTCGAAGTTGATTGCAGGTCTGTACCAAGATACCCTTGTGTTGCAGTGTCTGACAGATTGAACATTAAAATGGTATAAAATACCGACAGGTTGTTAGGTAAGACACATATGCAACAGTTAGGTGTCTTTTCTGTACTTGACTGAAGAAGCCTACTGTGTAGGCGAAACGTTTCATAATAAAGACACCTAACTGTTGCATATGTGTCTTACCTAACAACCTGTCGGTATTTTATACCATTTTAATGTTCAATCTGTCAGACACTGCAACACAAGGGTATCTTGGTACAGACCTGCAATCAACTTCGACAACTTCCACTAGTGAGAGGGGCTGGGTTTGAGAGGGACCTAACCTTTCAACATCTGAATTCTTACCTCTCCTAGTGGCCTACGTCTCACCTCCTGGCGCTATAAAAGCTCCATCCTGTCACTTCTTCTCCATATTGTTTCATACTATGGAACAATGCCCTTCTCCAGACTGAGGGACTGACCACCTCAAAACTTTAAGGGTGATGGACTGATTACATCGTCTTCAAGTATCTTCTGCTTCTATCAACTTTTCTGTACTTGACTGAAGAAGCCTACTGTGTAGGCGAAACGTTTCATAATAAAGACACCTAACTGTTGCATATGTGTCTTACCTAACAACATTTCCAGAATCTCCAGTCTTGATACCAAACATTTCCAGAACCTCCAATCCTGATACCAAACATTTCCAGAACCTCCAATCTTGATACCAAACATTTCCAGAACCTCCAATCTTGATACCAAACATTTCCAGAATCTCCAGTCTTGATACCAAACATTTCCAGAACCTCCAATCTTGATACCAAACATTTCCAGAATCTCCAGTCTTGATACCAAACATTTCCAGAACCTCCAATCTTGATACCAAACATTTCCAGAATCTCCAATCTTGATAGCAAACATTTCCAGAACCTCCAATCTTGATAGCAAACATTTCCAGAATCTCCAGTCTTGATACCAAACATTTCCAGAACCTCCAATCTTTTTAACCCAAAAAAATTTTTAGAATCCCCCAATCTTGATACCAAAAATTTCAGAACCCCCAGTCTTGGGTACCAAAAAAATTTCCCCGAACCTCCAAACTTGATAACCAAACATTTCCAGAACCTCCAATTTTTGAAAAACCCAAACATTCCAGAACCCCAATCTTGATACCAAAAATTTCCAGAATCTCCAAATTTTGTACCAAACCCTTTCCAAATCCCGTCTTGATACCAAAAATTTTCCCGAAACTCCAGTCTTGGGTAACCCAAAAAATTTTCCCGAATTTTCCCGTTTGATACCAAAAAATTTCCCCGAATCCCAGTTTTGTTAAAAAACATTTCCAGAACCTTTCCAAAACTGTACCAAAAATTTCCAGAAACCCCCAATCTTGAAAAAACCCCCCCCATTTCCAGAACCTCCAATCTTGATACCAAAAAAATTTTCCGAATTCCCCCAGTCTTCAAACCCAAAAATTTTCCCGAAAACTCCAATTTTGGATAGCCCAAAATTTTCCCGAACCTCCCAAACTTGTTTGCAAAATTTTCCGAAAAATCCCCGTCTTTATAACCCAAAATTTCCAAACCTCCAATCTTGATCCAAACTTTCCAGAATCCCAATCTTGTACCAAACAAATTTTCCAGAACCCCCCAAATCTTGATACCAAACCCTTTCCCGAACCCTTCCAAAACTTTTTAAAACCAAAAAAATTTTCCCGAACCTTTCCAAACTTGATACCAAAAAAATTTTCCCGGAAAACCCCCAGTCTTTTTACCCCAAAATTTCCCCGAACCCCCTTTTTTATTTCCCAAACATTTCCCGAACCTCCCAACCCTTTATTCCCAAAAAATTTTCCGAACCTCCGTCTTGAAACCAAACATTTCCCCGAAAACCCCCAACCCTTTATTCCAAACTTTTTCCCGAACCTCCCCGTCTTGTTCCGACATTTTCCATGTTAGTTTTCCCCTTGGGCTTGTGTTCGCATCAGGGGGGAACACGGCCCTTGCATTTTTTATAAAGGGAAAAATTTTCGCTAGGAGGGGGAAACCTTCCCTTTTTAAATGTCCTTTTTCCCTATCTTGTCGTATCAATATAAAGATTTTTCTGATGATAAATTTGACACAGGGGCAACTCTTGGGTATCTTTATTAAGGAAACGTTTCGCTACACAGTGGCTTCATCAGTCCATACACAGGAGAAGCATGAAGAACAGGAGGAGAATGAGGTAATCAGTCCCTCAACCTTGAGTCGATGTGGTCACTCCATGGAAATTTAAACACAAATGCAGTATAATGTGATCCTTTATTGACAACGTTTCACCCACACAGTGGGCTTTTTCAAGTCACACACGGATCTACCTGGTGTTGGAAGGTACGAGAGTATTTATAGTCATGTTCAGAATGTTGAGGTCAGGTGGAGAATGCTGCATCTGATGATCTACCGGGTGGGGTTATAAATACTCTCGTACCTTCCAACCCCAGGTAGATCCGTGTGTGACTTGAAAAAGCCCACTGTGTGGGTGAAACGTTGTCAATAAAGGATCACATTATACTGCATTTGTGTTTATATTTCCATTGTGTCGGTATTTTATACCATTTATTTCCATGGTCACTCTATCAATCTTGAATAGAATACGGCAGATGAGCGGAGAAGCAGCTTGTAAACCGTAGGCAGGAGAGGTGCAGCAGTCGTAGGTGGTGTCACATTTGCCCATTTGTGTCTAATTTATCAACGTGTCGGTTCTGTGAAGCATTCATCTACAACCATTTCTCTACTGGCCCATACAAGGCAGGTCCATATCAAAAGCACCCCTACTCAAAACTACCCAAGAATTTACTCCCGTACCCACGACACTAATCAAACCCAGCCCCTCTCACTCATATAGGTCCTTGTCAAACCCAAACCCACTAAAAATATTCGCTCAACCCATTATTAGTGTTACCCAAGGAATAAGCTTTGATAAGGACATGCCTTGTATGGGCCAGTAGGCCTTCTGCAGTGTTCATTCATTCTTATGTTCTTATAACCCCATTAACTCATGTGCAAGTCCCACTCAGATCTAACCCTCTCACTCGTCTATTTGTCTAACATGAAGCTTCCCAAGCTCTTGGCTTCAGTCTGCTAGATAGACTATTTCATTCATAAAAACATAATGGAGGAGCACTGTGGCAGGCCTACTGGCCCGTGCAAGGCAGGTCCTTATCAATATGAACATTAAAATGGTATAAAATACCGACAGGTTGTTAGGTAAGACACATATGCAACAGTTAGGTATCTTTATTTCGAAACGTTTCGCCTACACAGTAGGCTTCTTCAGTCGAGTACAGAAAAGTTGATAGAAGCAGAAGAGACTTGAAGACGATGTAATCAGTCCATCACCCATCATCCATCACTGATTACATCGTCTTCAAGTATCTTCTGCTTCTATCAACTTTTCTGTACTCGACTGAAGAAGCCTACTGTGTAGGCGAAACGTTTCGAAATAAAGATACCTAACTGTTGCATATGTGTCTTACCTAACAGCCTGTCGGTATTTTATACCATTTTAATGTTCAATGACCTGCCTTGTATGGGCCAGTAGGCCTGCAGTGTTCCTCCATTCTTATGTTCTTAAAATGCTTGGTATCTAATTTTCATTAATAACATACCTCGACATATCATGTAAGTTACACTATCATTATATTCCTAAATAGAAGGACTGTCCAGCATATAGTGTCCGAGACAGTGAACATTTTATTGGATTTGATATAAATTAAAGGGGTTACGTGTAGAGCCGGATTAAGACTTAGTGATCCCCTGGACTGCAGGTACTGTGAGGTCCCTGTGCTACAGGTACTGAGAGACCCCTGTGCTGCAGGTACTGAGAGACCCCTGGGCTGCAGGTACTGTGAGACCCTTTACAGGTACTGAGAGACCCCTGGGCTGCAGGTACTGTGAGACCCTTTACAGGTACTGAGAGACCCCTGGGCTGCAGGTACTGTGAGACCCCTGTGCTACAGGTACTGAGAGACCCCTGGGCTACAGGTACTGTGAGACCCCTGTGCTGCAGGTACTGTGAGACCCCTGTGCTGCAGGTACTGTGAGACCCCTGTGCTACAGGTACTGAGAGACCCCTGGGCTGCAAGTACTGTGAGACCCTTTACAGGTACTGTGAGGCTCCTGGGCTACAGGTATTGCGAGACTCATGGGCTACAGGTACTGTGAGGCTTCTGGGCTACAGATACTGTGAGGTTCCTGGGCTACAGGTACTGTGAGGCTTCTGGGCTACAGATACTGTGAGGTCCCTGGGCTACAGGTACTGTGAGGTCCCTGGGCTACAGGTACTGTGAGGTCCCTGGGCTACAGGTACTGTGAGGTCCCTGGGCTACAGGTACTGTGAGGCCTCTGAACTACAGGTACTGTGAGGTCCCTGGGCTACAGGTACTGTGAGGTCTCTGGGCTACAGGTACTGTGAGGCCCCTGAACTACAGGTACTGTGAGGTCCCTGGGTTACAGGTACTGTGAGGTCCCTGGGCTACAGGTACTGTGAGGTCCCTGGGCTACAGGTACTGTGAGGTCCCTGAGCTACAGGTACTGTGAGGCCCCTGAACTACAGGTACTGTGAGGCCCCTGGGCTACAGGTACTGTGAGGCCCCTGAGCTACAGGTACTGTGAGGTCCCTGAGTACAGGTACTGTGAGGTCCCTGAGCTACAGGTACTGTGAGGTCCCTGAGCTACAGGTACTGTGAGGTCCCTGAGCTACAGGTACTGTGAGGTCCCTGAGCTACAGGTACTGTGAGGTCCCTGAGCTAAGGTACTGTAAGGTCCCTGAGCTACAGGTACTGTGAGGTCCCTGAGCTACAGGTACTGTGAGGTCCTGAGTACAGTTACGTGAGGTCCCTGAGCTACAGGTACTGTGAGGTCCCTAGCTACAGGTACTGTGAGGCCCTGGGCTACAGGTACTGTGAGGTCCCTGAGCTACAGGTACTGTGAGGTCCCTGAGCTAGGACTGTGAGACCTGAAACTCAGGTAATGTGAGGTCCTGGGCTACAGGTAATGTGAGGTCCCTGGGCTACAGGTACTGTGAGGTCCCTGAGCTACAGGTACTGTGAGGTCCTGGGCTACAGGTACTGTGAGGCCTGGGTCAGGTACTGTGAGGCCCTGGGCTACAGGTTTGTAGGCCCCTGAGCTACAGGTACTGTGTAGGCCCCTGGGCTACAGGTACTGTGAGGCCCTGGGCTACAGGTACTGTGAGGCCCTGAGCTGGTACTGAGGTCCGGGTACAGGTACTGTGAGGGTCCCTGAGCTACTGGTACTGTGAGGTCCTGAGCTACAGGTACTGTGAGGTCCCTGAGCTACAGGTACTGTGAGGTCCTGAGCTACAGGTACTGTGAGGTCCCTGAGCTACAGGTACTGTGTGAGGTCCCTGGGGCTACAGGACTGTGAGGCCCTGAGCTACAGGCACTGTGAGGTCCCTGAGCTACAGGTACTGTGAGGTCCCTGAGCTAAGGTACTGTGAGGTCCTGGGCTACAGGTACTGTGAGGCCCTGAGCTACAGGTACTGTGAGGTCCTGGGCTAAGGTACTGTGAGGTCCCTGAGCTACAGGTACTGTGAGGCCCTGAGCTACAGGTACTGTGAGGTCCCTGGGCTACAGGTACTGTGAGGTCCTGAGCTACAGGTACTGTGTTGGTCCCTGAGCTACAGGTACTGTGAGGCCCTGAGCTACAGGTACTGTGATGTCCCTGAGTAAGGTACTGTGAGGTCCCTGAGCTACAGGTTACTGTGAGGTCCCTGAGCTACAGGTACTGTGAGGTCCCTGAGCTACAGGTACTGTGGAGTCCCTGAGCTACAGGTACTGTGAGGCCCTGAGCTACAGGTACTGTGAGGTCCTGAGCTACAGGTACTGTGAGGTCCCTGAGCTACAGGTACTGTGAGGCCCTGAGCTACAGGTACTGTGAGGTCCCTGAGCTACAGGTACTGTGAGGCCCCTGGCTACAGGTACTGTGAGGTCCCTGAGCTACAGTACTGTGAGGCCTTGGGCTACAGGTACTGTGAGGCCCCTGGGCTACAGGTACTGTGAGGTCCCTGAGCTACAGGTACTGTGAGGCCCCTGGGCTACAGGTACTGTGAGTCCCTGAGTACAGGTACTGTGAGGCCCTGAGCTACAGGTACTGTGAGGTCCCTGAGCTACAGGTACTGTGGGCCCTGGGCTACAGGTACTGTGAGGTCCCTGAGCTACAGGTACTGTGAGGTCCCTGAGCTACAGGTACTGTGAGGCCCCTGGGCTACAGGTACTGTGAGGTCCCTGAGCTACAGGTACTGTGAGGTCCCTGAGCTACAGGTACTGTGAGGCCCCTGGGCTACAGGTACTGTGAGGCTCCTGGGCTACAGGTATTGTGAGGTCCCTAAGCTACAGGTACTGTGAGGCCCCTGGGCTACAGGTACTGTGAGGTCCCTGAGCTACAGGTACTGTGAGGTCCCTGAGCTACAGGTACTGTGAGGCCCCTGGGCTACAGGTACTGTGAGGCCCCTGGGCTACAGGTACTGTGAGGTCCCTGGGCTACAGGTACTGTGAGGTCCCTGGGCTACAGGTACTGTGAGGTCCCTGAGCTACAGGTACTGTGAGGTCCCTGAGCTACAGGTACTGTGAGGTCCCTGGGCTACAGGTACTGTGAGGTCCCTGAACTACAGGTACTGTGAGGTCCCTGAGCTACAGGTACTGTGAGGTCCCTGAACTACAGGTACTGTGAGGTCCCTGAGCTACAGGTACTGTGAGGTCCCTGAGCTACAGGTACTGTGAGGTCCCTGGGCTACAGGTACTGTGAGGTCCCTGAACTACAGGTACTGTGAGGTCCACCGTGATATTTTCAAAAGAAAAAAATAATCGTTAAGACACTTGTGCAACATCTGGGTATCTTTATTCTAGACGTTTCGCCATCCAGTGGCTTTATCAATACAAATTCTTGGACATAATTAGATAATAAAGATAACCAGATGTTGCACAAGTGTCTTAACTTTCATCTTGTCGGTATTGTATACCTGTCTTGCACATTAAAATAATCACAGCCCTGGCTACGTGGTGGAGATGGCGAGACGAGCCTCAGCCCATGAGCTTACTGGAGGTGGATAGTCTTGCAAGACTTGTTTCAGAAGTGGCTTCCTCCTCTGAAATAGGTCTCGCAAAACCGTCCACTGTCAGCCAGCTAAGTAGGTGAGCCTCGTCTCTCCCTCGCCACCAGATAGCCGAGTTAAAGCAAAACGAAGGGTAATAGACATTATCTGTGATATTTTATTGTGGCAACGTTTCTCTCTCCTGGAGCTTTGTCAAGTCATTACTGCTCGACAAAGCTCGTGGAGAGCGAAACGTTGCCACAGTAAATGTCGCGTTAGTTGTATTTGGTGTCCTTTTACCTAACAAGATGGATGATGTGGTGGTGGGTGGTCGTACTACTAGTGGTAGAGTGGAAGCCTTCAACCTGGTGTCGTGAAGATGTACAGATGTCTGGTGTCTTAAGAGTTACTTCCTGAAACCAGTACAGTCCAACCCTAAATGACTAGGCCTAATGAACTGTTTAGTGAGGGTAGGGCAATGAGAAGCTGGTGCCCAAATTTTCCAGAAAAAATAAATGATCAGTTTATATTGCTGTTTGGTCTTTTACTTTTTGGTGGTGGGTTTGGGTTGTGGGGGTGTGTGGTGTGTGTGTGTGGGTGTGTGTGTGTGTGTGTCCGTGTCCGTGCCGGTCGGGGAAAATTACCCTGGCGAAAATGACTCTGGGGTTCTCCCAAAAAACATGGCGGTTGAAAAGTATTGGAAAATTCTCTGGGGGCCTTTAATTTGGCCTCGGGGTTTGGTTTTTTCCCTTCCCCCCCTTTCCCCTTTTCCCCCCCCTTCCACCCCCAACTCCCCCCCCCCTCCTCCCCCCACTTCCTCCCTCCCCCCAATCCCCCTACTTCCCCTCACCCCTCCCCCATCCCACAAACCCCATTTTAAACCCCTTTCTCTGCCCAATTTCAAGGAGTTCCCTCTCCAACAAACCCCTCTCCTTTTACGATCCTTTTACCCCACTTTTCCTTGCCGCTCCTTTTTTACTGTTCTATCCCCCCCTTTTGCTGCTTTCCGATTGGCCCTCCTTTTTTCCCTTTTCCCTCCCTTTTTGATTTCCGATTTCTCCTGTTCTTAACCTTCTCTGCCCCTTGGTGGCCCTTTCCCTAACCCTCCTTCTTTTTTTCACTTCCTGACCCCCTTTTTCCCCCCCACCCCGATTTTCCCCTTAAAACCCACCTTTTCCTTTTCCACCCTCCCGGGGGAAAAAAAACCCCCTTTTTTTTCCTCATTAAATCAAGCTAAATAAAAAACATTTTTTTTTCCCCCGGAAACTTTTCCCCCCAAAATTTTTTCATCCCGATGCAAAAAATAAAAAATTTTGGGAATCCCCCCCACCGGATTCTACCATTCCCCCCCTTTTTTAAAAATTTGCGGTTTTTTTAATCCTTCAGGGTCCCGGGCCAAACCCTCTCACCCATTCCCCATTTAAGAAACCCGGAATCCCATTTTTCCGGGTACGAACCCCCCAACATTCCTCCCTTTCATCTTCCCCCGGTTTGTTTTCAACACACGGATTTCCTCTGCCTTTCACAGTTGCCTTTCTAACACATTTTTTTGCCAGGTTCCCCCGGATAAGTACTCACAAACCCCCTGCCAGTCTTCACAGATCTACTATTCTACCCCCACCCCCCCCCCCTTTTCCAGGAGTCTATATCACACCCCCCTTTCCCTCCCTTTACGAGTTTTCCCACTTCCCCACCCTCCCCTGCCATCCCCAAAACCCCTAGCGTTTTAAAAACCCACCATTTCCCCCCAAATTTCCAAAAATCTGCATTCTTAAAAACCCACCATTCCCCCCAAAATTTCCCGGGTTTTGGATTTTTCCCCCCACCCCCCTTCCCCCTTTTCCAGGTCTACGATTCTACCCCCACCCCCTCCCCTCTTCAGGGTCACGGATTTTTTACACCCCCCCACCCCCTCCCTTTTCCGGGGTTTTACGATTCTTCCACCCACCCCCTCTGCCATCTTCAAGGATTAGCTGATTATACACCCACCATTCTTGCCCCTGGGTCGTTTTAATCATTTCTCCTCTCTTTTCCCCTGCCCTTCGCGCACCTTCACTGTGTATAAGAGTGTCTCGAGGTGATCACGGCTCCTGGGGGGACAGCCAGAAATTTTCCTCCTTTAAAGGGCTTCATTCATTTCTTTTCGTTCTTGGAATCCTCTTGACTCGAGAAGTTTGGGTTTAAAGATATCAAGCAGAAGGAAGCCTTTGTCCATGCTACGTTTCGCCCACACGAGGGTTTAACAAAGGTGTCTTTTCACTGTATATGTCTTTACCACTTGTCGGCTTCAGTGTAAGTAACACAAGTCTTGTTTTATCATAGTAACTTAGGATCAGTCTTTTAGACAAGTCTTACTTATTAACGCTGATTATGCAAGCTGGTGGTGTGAGCTCTAGCTCCTGAACCCAGCCCTTTAGGTTAATATTCTTCAGATATATAATCTGCAGACTGATGATTAAATAACTTAAGATTGACAGTATGTGTGCGTGCGTGCGTGTGCGGGCTCGCGCGCGCGCGTTCTTACTGAGTTGTGTTTGTGTGGGTCGATAATTAACTCCTGGCCCTGCCTCCTAGACCACCTTGATCAGCATAACTGATTTCTAGTCTTATCATATCTACCCTTGAAGCTGTGTATTAAGTTTGGTGCTTCATCCAGATCATTCCACTTTTCAACCATCCTGAGACTTCAGAAATACTTCCTTACATTACTGTCAATCATGTGTGTCTTCAGGTTCCACCAGTGTCCTCTTGATCCTGGGCCTCTTAACTGGCACTTCACTGAGGAAGACATAACTGAGGAACAAGACACTTAGCTGAGGATCAAGACACATAGCTGAGGATCAAGACACATAGCTGGGAGAAGATACTGAGACAAACATAGCTGAGGACAGAACATAGCTGAGGATCAAGACACATAGCTGAGGATCAAGACACATAGCTGAGGATCAAGACACATAGCTGAGGATCAAGACACATAGCTGAGGAAGAAGACACATAGCTGAGGAAGAAGACACATAGCTGAGGATCAAGACACATAGCTGAGGATCAAGACACATAGCTGAGGATCAAGACACATAGCTGAGGAAGAAGACATAGCTGAGGATCAAGACACATAGCTGAGGATCAAGACACATAGCTGAGGATCAAGACACATAGCTGAGGATCAAGACACATAGCTGAGGATCAAGACACATAGCTGAGGATCAAGACACATAGCTGAGGAACAAGACACATAGCTGAGGATCAAGACACATAGCTGAGGAACAAGACACATAGCTGAGGAACAAGACACATAGCTGAGGATCAAGACACATAGCTGAGGAGAAAATAGTGAGGATCAGACACATAAACTGAGAGAAGACACATACTGGAGAGACACAAGCTGAGGAAGAAGACACAAGCTGAGATCAAGAACATAGCTGAGGTAAGACACACATAGCTGGACCATACTGAGGAAAAACACACATTCTAACACGCTGAGGAACAACACACAGCTAAGAAGGACAGCGAGCTAGAACAACATAGCCCGGACAAACACCTGCATCCCTCCCCACAAAAAACTGTGATGCAAAAAGCAGCATTAAAGCCACACTCCTAGAAAGTGAGCATAAATTTATTAAGCCATCAACCTTGTGATATGTCTAGTAATATAATGGTAACGAGGTTTTAGCATTCAAGAGACGACCTAATTGCAGAGGTCGTAAAAGCTAGCAATTGTTAGACTTGGAGGGGAGGGGCTAGTGGTGAAACTAGGTGCAGGAGAGTATGTGGGAGGGTATGTAGAAATAGATGGAGAGGGAATGGGAGTAGATATGGAAGGAGTAAAAGTGGGATGGAGAATAAGGAATTTTGTGAAAAGGGAATGGCAGTAGAAATAGGGAGGAATGGTAGTAAAATAGGTGGGAATGGGAGAGAAATAGGGAGGTAATGGGAGTAAAAATAGGTGGAATGTGAGTAGAAATAAGGAGGAAATGGTAGTAAAATAGGGGGAATGGGAATAGAAATAGAGGTAATGTGAGTAAAATAGGGTAGGAATGGGATTAGGAAATAAGGGGTAATGGAGTAAAAGGGGAGGAATGGGAGTAGAGACAGAGGACGGATGGGATAAAAAGGAGGAAGAGGGAAAAAAAGGGATGGCGAGTAATAAAAAGAGAGATGGGATTAGTAAATAGGGAGGAGAAGAGGGGGGAAAATGGAGATAGAATCGAGGACGGGAGAAGGAATAAAAGAGAGGGAAAGGAGGAGAAAAAGAGGAGGGATGGGATATAAATAATAAAAAATTGAGGATCATTAAAAGATTAAATGTAGAGGTTGAGGAAATATGAGATGTGCAAATGTACAAAGGTACAAAATGTGAAATCACGAAGAAACATGGATTTTCATGAGTTAGAGCAGGGACAATGTGATACCAATAAATTTTTTATATTTGTATATTGATTTCATTTATCAAAATTTAATGTGGAGTTGATGACTTGACACCTGTGCAACACCAGTGTAAACGTACAAGCGCCTGTGAATCTATGATAAAAACTCTGGCCCTATTTCCATTAGTTAGCCCCGGCCCACGTGTGAGCACGTCTTCAACTGCTGCGTCTCTCTACATCTACGAATCCGTTACTTCATCTCTAGTGGCCTGACCCACTTTAACTAGTGGGTCTCGCCTACACCTCTGCACCTCTTCTACTAGCTCCAGTGTAAAGAAAGTTCCGGTCCTTGTTCCTCTGTATTAGATTACCAAAACTTGCAGTGTAGGTCAAACTTGTCTCGTAAAAGGTATCCCGGAGTAGCCCCGTCCCCCCCCCCCTCACACATACACACTGAAGTAGTGGAGGCAGGATCCATACATAGCTTTAAGATGGGGTACGATAAGGCTCTTAGAGTAGGGAGAGGCGGGGCCAGGAGCTATGACCCGACACCTGCAACCCCCCCCCGCCCACCCCACACTATTCTGGTTATATACACGCAGGATAACCCAATATGGTGTCCCTAGTTCGGTTGGTAGCGAACTCGGCTCACACATTGAGGTCCGTGGTTAGATCCCCGTCACGGGTGGAAACATTGAGGCGTGTTTCCTTAAGACACCTGCTGTCCCTGTTCACCTAGCAGTAAGTAGGTACCTGGGTGTTAGCCGACTGGTGTGGGTCGCATCCTGGGGGACAAAGTTGACCTAATTTGCCCGAAATGCTTCTGTATAGTATGTCATTGACGTCAGCTATGGTCTGTATAAGTTGTATCATGTAGAAATAGAGATTATTATTACGAAGTGTGGTATATTTCCACTGACATCCTTCGGTCGTCCGCCCCAGCAGACAACTAGCAGCAGTTGACAACCACCCACTCTTACCCATCAGCAGTGCTCTACTGGCTACTGATACCCAGCATGAGGAAGACTCTGGTTGCTGAATCATTCTGATCACGCAAACATTCACCTCGCGTGACGGAATGTGACAGGGGAAGCATGGTTAGCTTTTGTTCCCACTGTGTATCTTGTGGGATAGTGTAGCAGTACACTACTGGTGTTCCCACAATGTAACTATATTGTAGGATAGCGTAGCAGTACACTACTGGTGTTCCCACAATGTAACTATCTTGTAGGATAGTGTAGCAGTACACTACTGGTGTTCCCACAATGTAACTATCTTGTAGGATAGCGTAGCAGTACACTACTGGTGTTCCCACAATGTAACTATCTTGTAGGATAGTGTAGCAGTACACTACTGGGGTTCCCACAATGTAACTATCTTGTAGGATAGCGTTAGCAGTACACTACTGGTGTTCCCACAATGTAACTATCTTGTAGGATAGTGTAGCAGTACACTACTGGTGTTCCCACAATGTAACTATCTTGTAGGATAGTGTAGCAGTACACTACTGGTGTTCCCACAATGTAACTATCTTGTAGGATAGCGTAGCAGTACACTACTGGTGTTCCCACAATTGTAACTATCTTGTAGGATAGCGTAGCAGTACACTACTGGTGTTCCCCACAATGTAACTATCTTGTAGGATAGTGTAGCAGTACACTACTGGTGTTCCCACAATGTAACTATATTGTAGGATAGCGTAGCAGTACACTACTGGTGTTCCCACAATGTAACTATCTTGTAGGATAGTGTAGCAGTACACTACTGGTGTTCCCACAATGTAACTATCTTGTAGGATAGTGTAGCAGTACACTACTGGTGTTCCACAATGTAACTATCTTGTAGATAGTGTAGCAGTACACTATGGTGTTCCCACAATGTAACTATCTTGTAGGATAGCGTAGCAGTACACTCTGGTGTTCCCACAATGTAACTATCTTGTAGGATAGTGTAGCAGTACACTACTGGTGTTCCCACATATGTAACTATCTTGTAGGATAGCGTAGCAGTTTACACTACTGGTGTTCCCACAATGTAACTATCTTGTAGGATAGTGTAGCAGTACACTACTGGTGTTCCCACAATGTAAACTATCTTGTAGGATAGTGTAGCAGTACACTACTGGTGTTCCCACAATGTAACTACTTGTAGGATAGCGTAGCATTACACTACTGGTGTTCCCACAATGTAACTATCTTGTAGGATAGTGTAGCAGTACACTACTGGTGTTCCCACAATGTAACTATCTTGTAGGATAGTGTAGCAGTACACTACTGGTGTTCCCACAATGTAACTATCTTGTAGGATAGTGTAGCAGTACACTACTGGTGTTCCCACAATGTAACTATCTTGTAGGATAGCGTAGCAGTACACTACTGGTGTTCCCACAATGTAACTATCTTGTAGGATAGTGTAGCAGTACACTACTGGTGTTCCCACAATGTAACTATCTTGTAGGATAGTGTAGCAGTACACTACTGGTGTTCCCACAATGTAACTATCTTGTAGGATAGTGTAGCAGTACACTGCCGATGTATCTAATTATATTTAGTAACAAAAACAAAGGTCTTCCGTATCTTCCGACGTTCAACTAAAAGAAATCTGAAAATGTACTTTAAGTGTACATTGTAATTTGTAGGAAAGTGCTGTACACTCGCTTCTTTGTGGCATTCCTTAGTAGATGCACATATTGAGGGAGTTTAGGAGATATATTACAGAGTGTACAAGGAGGGTAAAGCATTATAGGGGGAGAATACAGGGAGGGTATAACATTATAGAGGGAAAGTACAGGGAGGGCTTAGTATTTTCGAGGCAGAGTACAGGGAGCGGATAGCATTATGAAGGGTGAGGTCATGGATGGCATAGCATTATAAAGGGAGAATACAGGGAGGGCATATTATAGAAGAAGAGACTAAGGGAGACTATGTGAAGTACTTTACAGGAGGAGAGTACGAGAGAGAGTACAACGAGTACATGATACATAAACAGGTCAAAATACCGTACAGAAACATTGAACTATTGCCAGTATTGTTAAAAGTTTTGGACCTACTGTGGAGAGAGGGAATGACAGTGTACTCGCCTAATTGTGGTTGCAGGGGTCGATTCATAGCTCCTGGCCCCGCTTCTCCACTTGTATGTGCGTGTGTGAGTACATGGGGAAGGCAGATAGTACAAGACTTCTCGGTCTACGTAGAGGCTTAAACCATACCCCCGGCCGGGATTGAACCCGCGGTCACAGAGTCTCAAAACTCCAACCCGTAGAGGCTATCTGCAGCAGAACTAGTGAAAGGGGGGAGGGAGGGACAGTAGGGATAACTCGCCTGGGTGTCCCTGCTGAAGAGGGCGCCCACAGCTTTCAAATATATGTGAAGAAAAACTTACTTATTAAATATGATTATATATCGTGGCGAATAGATAAAATTGGTCAGTTAGCAAGAACTCGTTTAAAATTAAACAAAAATTTTAGAAAGAACTTAAAGATATATTTTTTCATTTATGCTATTGTAAAAATAAATAATTTTGTACCAAAAGAACCTTAGAAAACTTACCTAACCTTATTATTATAAGCTAAATTTAATTTAACCTAACCCAGCTAAATATATTTTAAATAAGTTCACAATAATTTAATTAACACAATGAAATATATTTTTAGGTTCAGAATGATTTTTGCAAAATTATTGCATACACGAATTTTTCACTTGCCTTATTTGGCAAGAAGAGCATTTCTATATAAGCCAAAATCGCAAGTTTTATCTATTCGGCACGACATTATATATATATAATTTATATATATATATATATATATAATATATATTAATATATATAATATATATAATATATATATATATATAATAAATCACACACACACACACACATATAAAACCACGGGGGGAGTAGAACGATAGCCCTAGGCCTTTCGTGTTGCAATTAGCACATCATCAGGAGCTTGCAAAATTGCAGAAAAGAAGAGGGTTTCCACGCGAATACGTTCCCAGAGGACTGCGTTCAGTGAACACAGTCCTGGCTGCATTAACCGCTGTTTTTCTTCCTTGAGGGACCACAAAGCCAGGCTGGTTTGGTTGAAGCATCATGGCCGCCTCTGTGCGAATGCTTGCGACAGCAGCTTTACAAACGAAGCGGCGAAGAGTGTTGCCCACGGCAATTGGCCCTATTCCTCCATCCACCTCTTTAAGGGCACAAAGTGATGCACCAAAAAGGAAAGTTTAAATTTTGTTAGGAATCAGACCAGCCAAGGAGTTGTTAACGAGCCTTGTGATCTCTGATAGCAGTCTCTCTGCATTCTCCCAGAGCACTGGATTAACTATTTCTTTTAAATGTTGGGGTCTTATTCCAGTGTAGCCCCGAGCAGAACCAGACGGGAACAACATAATTGCTTTGTAAACCATTAATTCTTGCACTGTGGTTCCACAGCGAGGACAGGGGTGTTAAAACTGTTGGTGCCCCTGGTTCCCCTGGCAGGGTGCTTTTCGCTAAGTGCTTGAGCAGTGTGTCAGCATCCCTGGGGGCAACTGTATCTTCGCTGGTGATTATCCTGAGTGCCTCCACTGTATTGCCATCTTTTTTTTTTTCCTCACCTGGACTCTGATTTTCTCACTGTCAGTGGAGCGATTAGGGAGGTCTGCCCCTCTTGTTTTTCTGTTGATGGGGAAGGTAAATAAATTGTCACCTCGGGGAAAATCTCTTAATTCAATGACCGTCGAGGTTAACAACTTGCCAAGCGGATATTGTCAAAAGTTGTGCCATTCCTTGATGGTAGATCGAACATTTAGGATAGTGGAAGCTTCAGGAAGTCTTGAGAGTTTCCCAACTGTGTGTGGACGGGCTGCTTTGGGAATGTGTGTGTGTATCCTGGTAGCTGTTGCTTTGACTGTATCTACGATATTAGCTGATGTGAGATCTGTTGAGTGTATTCAGGTGCTTGATGTGGTTGAAGGTCAGCACTTTCCACGGGAGGACATCCTGGACCAGCATAGCTACCATGTTTCAGAAAGAAGCTAGTATTAAGGTGATTAACCTGTAAACACGATCGACACTTGCCTCTCCTAACATTACCAGCTGCGCCATTTCCTTGACTGCTAGCTTCCTCCTGATTAGCATCCATCCAGCTGGTTAGGGTGTCTGAATAAGGTACGACGTGCTGGGTGGAGCAAGGGTGTGGAAGGGGGTCGTCATAGTGGATGCAGCGACAGTGTGTGGCGTTTAAAGAGGACACCAATGGAAATACAAAGACTCCAATGGAAATGCAAGGACTGCAATGAAAATAAGTCATTTTGTCTAACTTTTTTTGGGTTGTCCTACGTAATTCACGCTATGTATGATAGTTGCATTTATGTTACCTGTGCCTAAATAAACTTGTTTACTTACACCATGGTGGCCTGGTGGGGCATGAGTTGCGGGAGGGAGGAATTGCGTTCTACCGTAGGGGGGTGGCAGCATGGGAAGGAAAGAGTGGGGAGGAGCGGGCAGTTATTGTATACTAGCCGTATGTTAGTACACACCGACTTACATTACTGATATTGTTAACACTGTGTACTCACCTAGTTGTACTCACCTAGTTGAGGTTGCGGGGTCGAGTCCGAGCTCCTGGCCCCGCCTCTTCACTGATCGCTACTAGGTCACTCTCCCTGAGCCGTGAGCTTTATCATACCTCTGCTTAAAGCTATGTATGGATCCTGCTCCACTACATCACTTCCCAAACTATTCCACTTACTGACTACTCTGTGGCTGAAGAAATACTTCCTAACATCCCTGTGATTCATCTGTGTCTTCAGCTTCCAACTGTGTCCCCTTGTTACTGTGGTGTGTGTGTGTGTGTGTGTGTGTGTGTGTGTGTGTGTGTGTGTGTGTGTGTGTGTGTATTCAGATGATTGAAGCAAGGTTAGTAAAGTACAAGGCTCTCTCATCCTCCACTCTCTGAGGGTCACCTGGAATAGCTTCATCGCTCCCGCGGCTCGCTCCCTCCGGCCATTGCCGGTATAAGAAAGGAGAAAAAAGACTGTAATATATCGAAAAAAGAGACTGTTTAATAAGAAAGAAATGGATGCAAGGCATAGAGAACTACTACTACTACTACCACTTAATACTATACTCCAGTTATACCGTGGCTAACCAGATATGGTGTGTAGTTCTGGAATTTCTGCCAAGGTCCCAGTATTTGTAGAGTATTTATCTGATTCTTACAGACATGACTTTCTTTTTAATTAAGGTAAAAACATTTGGAGATAGACTAAGCAAGTGTAAAAAGACTACTAACATTCATGTTGCGCAGCTTGCTACGGAGTTTTTTTTTTTTTTTTAAATGTATTACTTCTTACTCCAGTAAAAGATGTCACTACGTAAGTACGTTAAATTTGTTTCTTATCTGCATGTTATAAATTTTGCTGCTGTTCCTTAAATATTTTTAAAGAGAGGTTGAGAGAGTGAGCACAGGGGTTAATCTAGTGTGTGTGGGTAGAGGTGTGTGTGTACCTTGTGTGTGTACGTGTGTGGGGTGTGGGAGTGAGGTAGATTATGCAGGAGCGTGGATGAGTGTTACTGTAATGGTGTAGACTGGGCATGGGAGGGTGGGTAAGGTGGGTATAGGAGCAGTGACTTTATCCTGGTATCTAAAGAGGGGAGGGAAAGTTGTGTGTGTGTACACTCGCCTAATTGTGGTTGCAGGGGTCGATTCATAGCTCCTGGCCTCGCCTCTTCACTGGTCGCTACTGGGTCCACTCTCCCTGTTCCATGAGCTTGATCGTACCTCTTCTTAAAGCTATGCATGGATCCTGCCTCCACTACATCACTCTCCCAGCGCTGTATAGCCCTTGTGGCTTAGCGCTTCTTTTTAATAATAATAATAATAATAATACATCACTCTCCAAATTGTTCCACTTCCTGAGAACTCTGACAAAAGAAATACTTCCTAACATCCCTGTGACACATCTGAGTCTTCAACTTCCAACTGTGACCCCTTGTTGCTGTGTCTCATATCTGATGTAACACAGCAACAACGGAAGGGTTGAAGGGCTCGAATCTTAGCTCCTGACCCTGCCTCTTAAACTGGCCGTTACTAGATCTTCTCTTCTCTCAGCTTCGTAAGCCCTATCGTACTTGTTCTTCAAGCTAAGTATAGATAATGCTCTGCCACTTCGATCTCTAGGTCATTTCACTCCTTCACCAGTCTGGGGCTAAAGAAGTGATCCCCAAGATCACCGTGCCCTCGTGTACCTGTTTTAAACCTCTATCAATTCCTCTGAATATTTTTTTATGTCGTTATCATACATGTACAAACCAAAATGAAAATATCAAAACAAGATAGATAAGGGGGAAATAATGTTACTAATGGATATTCATAAGTTAAAATATCTAACCTTTACTATTTTGAAAGATAAGATTTTTATTTACCAGCTTATCAAGCAGTGAGTCACTGAGGACAGTGACTGAAGTAGTGGAGATGGAATGTCTGTAATGTTGCTGTCCTTTGGCTTAGAGACTCACGCCTGAGACGGTAGTCTCACAGAAGTGGTAGGTTCGCCGGTCTTGTCCCGGCCCGGGTCTTTTCCAGATGGTGACCCGGCAGTCTCGCAGAGGTAGATCGAGGGAAATGAGGAACAAATTACCAGAGCTATTTCAATCAGTCTGAGATTTTCTGCTGTCACTTTGATCCATAAGGAAGTGATGTTACTCTCTGGTAACTCCTCTTCAGTACTTAACAGGTAGGTGCAACAGTTTGCCTGGTAGTGTCTGTCAAGTCCTCCTTCATTGTAAGAAGCTTATTTCGGATCCATCCAATTCCTTTCCGTGGATCTTCTGCCGGAATGTAGACCTCAAAGCGCGAGCTGAACTCGTCAGTTGTTTATAGATGACGTATCATAATGAAAATGAAAATGGTGTACAATACCGACAGGTTGGTAGGGAAGTCACACAGGCGACAGTTAGGCAACTTTATTCCGAAATGTTTCGGGATAAAGTTGCCTAAGTGTTGCCTGTGTGTCTCACGTTTCGTAATGTGTCATTCTCAGATGCGACAGCAGGTAAGTGCTTCCATCACACTTGTAACTCTGCCTCTGAGATGTGTTGGCCTGGTGTGCTCCTGGAATCTCTGTCACATGTTGCTTCACTTAAAGGTTCAAGAATGAGACACGTGTGCAACATTTGAGAATCTTTACTAAGGAAACGTTTCGCCAGTTAGTGAACTGAAGAAGTCACTGGCTGGCGAAACGTTTCCTCAATAAAGATACCCAAATGTTGCACAAGTGTGTCATTCTCCAACTTGTCTGTTTTCTAAACCATTTACATCACACTTTCAAGTTGCTTATGCTGCAAGGTGACCAGTGTTCCATCATTTTAAGGAACTGACATGGAACATATGAAGTACAGTGGTATGGTATATCAGAGGTGTGATTATAAAAACATTTCTTTCTTTTCCCTCCCCTGATACCTCGCTGTGGACCTCCACTTCCAGAAACACCGGCATATACTATTGTCATAGATTATTCTTTGTTGATATTCTTGAAGGCTAATCTTAGATTTGCCAGATGCTACAAAGGTTATTCGGTTAATGTGTGCCTCAGGCAGTAAGCTTGGTATTATGGTAACATTGAGGTCTTCAGTGAAGTTTCCAGCGTTTGTGACCCCTAGCCTGTACTCCGTTTCTGGTCTTGTGTGTGTGTGTGTGTGTGTATCCTTATACTTGCCTGGGTTTTCTTCACGCTTCACCCTATCATTCTCCATTACACACACACAATTAGATGGGTACACAGTGCTTTCCTTATCCCGGCTTGCCAAACACTTAACTTCCTTCACACCTGCTGATTGTCTGCCGAATGTCGTGGAAATTTCCCACATTTGTGAAAGCTGTCTCTCTTACTACCCTCGACTGACTCAGAATTCTGTCCACTTTTTCGTTTTTTTTTACTGGCGGGCCTCTAGACGAAGTCTCAGTTTTCAGTGAAACTTATTCCTGTCTGAACTCGACTTAGTGACCAGGTACATCACTCATCTCCCGTAATTTTCTTTCAGAAATTGATGTCACTTGTTAGTGATTATGTTTGAGTTATTCAGTCGTCACTGGAAAGAGTGTATGGAGGTGCTAGTGTCCCTTCGTTGGCTCCGTTGCCAACGAAGGGACACTAGCACCCTACGTTCTTTTCGTTATCTAAGGACGTATGACGTTGTCCTGAGGTTGTCAGGTTGGCACTGTCGTCACCCCACTGTGAAGTGTGTGTGACCTATGCTGCTGAGTGTGACCTATACTGTAGTGTGACCTATACTGTAGTGTGTGAGACCTATGCTGTAGTGTGTGACCTATACTGTAGTGTGACCTATACTGTAGTGTGACTTATACTGTAGTGTGACCTATACTGTGTGTGACCTATGCTGTAGTGTGTGACCTATACTGTAGTGTGTGTGACCTATACTGTAGTGTGTGACCTATACTGTAGTGTGTGAAATCTATTCTCGTGTAAGATCATTATTCCTGTGAGTCTAATACTCACATATATATGGAACCAACATTCCAGTGTGTGAGACCATTGTTCCAGTATGCAGTTCTTATCAACACTGTCACCACAACGTTCTCTACGACCACCACCACCACTATCACCATCCTGCCAGTCATGTACCCTTCTGGCACGAAGAAACCCACACTCCACAGATAAATTTAGTTCTGAGATGTGGAAGTCGAATGAATTCGGCTACCCCAGTGCCACTACCCCAGTGCCACTACCCCAGTGCCATTACTCCAGTGCCACTACCCCAGTGCCACCGTGGTGGTGGTGCAGGGTACCACTTTTCCAACAGGGTGCTTGCCTGAGAACTCAGCTTTTTTTGGCATAAATATGGGGGATATTTCTCCTTTCGTCTAAATTTGCTGACGCGACTGATAACACTTGAGCCAATGAAACCGAATTGTTGACGATAGTTGCAAGTTGTTGATAGTGAAAGTTGATGACAGTAAAAAGTTGATAATGTTAGTGGAAAATTTATTGTGGAAGAATATATTTCCAGATCTGGGTAGCTAAACAGTTCTGGTGGATTGTTAGTTAAATCTAACAAGCCAACTATAACTAGCATTACCACCACCACCCACCATTACCATTGCTGCTATCACTACTACTGTCATTGCTGCCACCACCACTTTTGCTAGTACCAATACTACTACTACTACCACCACCACCACCACTACCACCACCACCACCACCACCCACCATTACCATTGCTGCTACCACTACTACTGTCATTGCTGCTACCACTACTACTGTCATTGCTGCCACCACCACTTTTGCTACTACCAATATCTACTACTACCACCACCACTTTTGCTACTACCATACTACTACTACCACCACCACCACCACCACTGCTACCGCTTCTACCACAACCGCTACTGCTTCTACCACAACCACCACCCACCACTGCTACTGCTACCACCACCGCTGCTACTACCACCACCACTGCTGCTACTACCACCACCACCACTGCTGCTACTACCACCACCACCACTGCTACTGCCACCACCACCACTGCTGCTACTACCACCACCACCACCCCCACTGCTGCTACTACCACCACCACCACTGCTGCTACTACCACCACCACCACTGCTGCTACTACCACCACCACCACTGCTACTATTTCCCACCACTGCTGCTACTACCCACCACCACTGCTGCTACTACCACCACCACCACTGCTGCTATTACCACCCTACACAGCTGCTACCACCACTCACCACCACTGCTGCTATACCACCACACAGCTGCTACCACCACCACTGCTGCTACCACCACTGCTCACCACCACCACCACTGCTGCTACCACACCACAGCTGCTACCACCACTGCTGCTACCACCACTGCTCCACCACGCTGCTACCACCCCACTGCTACCACCACCACTGCTACCACCACTGCTGCTACCACCACCACTGCTACCACACGCTGCTACCACACCACTGCGTACCACCACTGCTGCTACCACCACCACTGCTACCACCACTGCTGCTACCACCACTGCTGCTACCACCACTACTGCTACCACCACTGCTACCACCACCACTGCTACCACCACCACTGCTACCACCACTGCTGCTACCACCACCACTGCTACCACCACTGCTACCACCCACTGCTACCACCACTGCTACCACCACCACTGCTACCTCCACCACTGCTACCACCCACGCTGCTACCACCACTGCTGCTACACCACTGCTGTACCACCACGTGGCTCACCACTGCTGCTACCACCCACTGCTGCTACCACCACCGCTGCTACCACCACTGCTGCTACCACCACTGCTACACCACCACTGCTACCACCACTGCTGCTACCACCACCGCTGCTACCACCACTGCTGCTACCACCACAGCTGCTACCACCACTGCTGCTACCACCACCGCTGCTACCACCACCGCTGCTACCACTGCTACCACCACTGCTGCTACCACCAGCTGCTACCACCACTGCTGCTACCACCACTGCTGCTACCACCACTGCTGCTACCACTGCTCACCACACTGCGCTACCACCACTGCATGCTACCACCATGTGCACCCCACGCTGCTACCACCACTGCTACCACCATGCTGCTACCACCACAGCTGCTACCACCACTGCTCCACACGCTGCTACCACGCTGCTACCACCACTGCTGCTACCACCACTGCTGCTACCACCACCGCTGCTACCCCACCACTGCTACCACCACTGCTGCTACCACCACTGCTGCTACCACCACTGCTACCACCACTGCTGCTACCAACACCACTGCTACCACCACTGCTACCACCACCGCTGCTACCACCACTGCTGCTACCACCACTGCTGCTACCACCACTGCTCCCACCACTGCTACCACCACTGCTGCTACACCACGCTGCTACCACCACTGCGTACCACCACTGCTGCTACCACCACTGCGCTACCACCACTGCTACCACCACTGCCTGCTACCACCACTGCTGCTACCACCCACTGCTGCTACCACCACTCGCTGCTACCACCACTGCTGCTACACCAACTGCTGCTACCAACCACTGCTGCTACCACCCACTGCTACCACCACTGCTGCTTCCACCACCGCTGCTACCACCACTGCTGCTACACCACTGCTGCTACCACCACTGCTGCTACCACCACTGCTACCACACGCTGCTGCTACACCACTGCTGCTACCACCATGCTGCTACCACCACTGCTGCTACAACACTGAACTGCTACCACCACTGCTCTACCACACTGCTACCACTGCTACCACCACTGCTGCTACACCACCACTGCCTGCTACCACCACTGGGCTACCACCACTGCTGCTACACACCACTGCTACCACCACTGCTGCTACCACCACTGCTGCTACCACCACTGCTGCTACCACTGCTGCTACCACCACTGCTGCTACCACCACTGCTGCTACCACCACTGCTGCTACCACCACTGCTACCACCACTGCTGCTACCACCACCACTGCTACCACCCACTGCTACCACCACTGTGCTACACCACTGCTGCTACCACCACTGCTGCTACCACCACTGCTCCACACCACTGCTTCCACCACTGCTACCACCACTGTGTACATCTACACCACTGCTACCACCACGTGCTACCACCACGCTGCTACCACCACTGCTACCACCACTGCTGCTACCACCACTGCTGCTACCACCACTGCTGCTACCACCACTGCTGCACCACTGCTGCTACCACCACTGCTACCACCACTGCTACCACCACTGCTGCTACCACCACTGCTGCTACCACCACTGCTACCACCACTGCTGCTACCACCACTGCTGCTACCACCACCACTGCTACCACCACTGCTACCACCACGCTGCTAACCACTGCTACCACCACTGCTGCTACCACCACCTGCTACCACCACTGCTGCTACCACCACGCTACACCTGCTACCACCACTGCTGCTACCACCACTGCTACCACCACTGCTGCTACCACCACTGTGCTACCACCACACTGCTGCTACCACCACCTGCTACCACACCACTGCTACACCACTGCTGCTACCACCATGCTACACCACTGCTACCACCACTGGCTACCACCCACTGCTGCTCAACCACTGCTACCACCACTGCTACCACCACTGCTGCTACACACTGCTACCACTGCTACCACCTGATGTGCTACCACCACTGCTGCTACCACCACTGCTGCTACCACCCACTGCTACCACCACGGCTACACCAGCTGCTACCACCACGTGCTACCACACTTGCTACCACCACTGCTACCACCACTGCTGTGCTACCACCACTGCTGCTACCACCATCTGCTACCACCACTGCTACCACCACTGGCTATACAGCACCACATGTGCTACCACCTCTGTGCTACCACCACTGTGCTACCACACACTGCTGCTACAGCGCAACTTGCTGCTTCACCACTGCTGTACACCTGTGCCACATGCTTACCTGACCACTGTGTACGCACTTGCTACACCCTGCTACCACCACTTGCTGCACCCCAGCTGCTTTCACCACTGCTGCTACCCCTGCTGACCACACTGCTGCTACCATACACCTTGCTACCCTCTGTCCACCACTGCTGACCACCATAGCTGTACCCTCTGCGTTACCCATGTGCTACCACCATGCTTTTACCAACTGCTGACCTCCAATTAGCCTTGTACCCCTGCTGCTACACCACTTGTACCACCATGCTACCACCACTGCTGTACCACACTGTGCTACACCACTGGCTTTACCACTGCTGCTACACCACTGTGACCTTCCACTGACTTGTACCACCACTGCTTACACCATGCTGCCACCACCAGCTGTGACACCATGCTACCACACGTGCTACACGCCACTGTACCACTGCTCACCAACTGACCCTGTGCACCACCCTGCTACACCTTGCACTCAGACTTGTGTACACACTTGTCACATGACTTTGTACCACTGCTCCAATGCTAGCCTTCTGTACCACCTGTACACAGCTTGTACACCTTGTCCATTAGCCTTTTGTGACCTTGTGCAGCTAGACTTTTGTTGACCTCTTGTGCAGCTAGACTTTTGTGACCCTTGTGCATAGGCCTTTGTGACCTTGTCCAAGTGCTTTTGTACCCTTGTCGCAGCAACTTGTCCCATGCTTGTGACCCTTGTCATTAGGCCTTTGTGACCCTTGTCAGCTAGACTTTTGTGACCCTTGTCCAGTTAGGCCTTTTGTGACCCTTGTCCAGTTAGGCCTTTTGTGACCCTTGTCCAGTTAAGCCTTTTGTGACGCTTGTGCAGTTAGGCTTTTTGTGACCCTTGTCCAATTAGGCCTTTTGTGACCCTTGTGCAGCTAGACTTTTTGTGACCCTTGTGCAGCTAGACTTTTTGTGACCCTTGTGCAATTAGGCCTTTTGTGACCCTTGTGCAGCTAGACTTTTTGTGACCCTTGTGCAGCTAGACTTTTTGTGACCCTTGTCCAATTAGGCCTTTTGTGACCCTTGTGCAGCTAGACTTTTTGTGACCCTTGTCCAATTAGGCCTTTTGTGACCCTTGTGCAGCTAGACTTTTTGTGACCCTTGTGCAATTAGGCCTTTTGTGACCCTTGTGCAGCTAGACTTTTTGTACCTGTGCACTAGACTTTGTGACCTTGTCCAATTAGGCCTTTTGTGACCCTTGTGCACTAGACTTTTGTGACCCTTGTCCAATTAGGCCTTTTGTGACCCTTGTGCAGCTAGACTTTTTGTGACCCTTGTGCAGCTAGACTTTTTGTGACCCTTGTGCAATTAGGCCTTTTGTGACCCTTGTGCAGCTAGACTTTTTGTGACCCTTGTGCAGCTAGACTTTTTGTGACCCTTGTCCAATTAGGCCTTTTGTGACCCTTGTGCAGCTAGACTTTTTGTGACCCTTGTCCAATTAGGCCTTTTGTGACCCTTGTGCAGCTAGGTCTTTCATGGCCCTTTTGAAATAGGCCGCCCAAAAAAATTAATACATCATGGCGGAAGTCTGTATAAATAACCAACAAATTATTCATTTTGGACATAAAATTTTTCCCACATAATCAGTCAGCTGTTAAATGCGCTGGAGTCAGTGAGAACCAATCACGATAGTCATAAAATCCAGGGTTGAGGCAGGCATGACGCGGCCCACTAACGTGAGCCTCTACAAGGACGCCTCTCGCCATAATACTAAATCCGGATCCGGTTGGCGAACGCAAAAATTCTGTTGCGTCGGTAAATTTAGCTGGCGCTGGTGTTGTGTTGGGGGGGTGGGGGGAGAAGGGGGGGTTGAAGGTGGTGGATAAGATGGTGGGGGGTTTTGTTAGGTGGGGGTGGTGGGGATTTTGTGTGTTAAGGAAGGTAAGTGTCTTGTGATACTGGTCCAGGTCTTGTAACACTGGTCCAGGTCTTGTGACACTGGTCCAGGTCTTGTGACACTGGTCCAGGTCTTGTGACACTGGTCAGGTCTTGTGACACTGGTCCAGGTCTTGTGACACTGGTCCAGGTCTTGTGACACTGGTCCAGGTCTTGTGACACTGGTCCAGGTCTTGTGACACTGGTCCAGGTCTTGTGACACTGGTCCCTGTCTTGTGACACTGGTCCAGGTCTTGTGACACTGGTCCAGGTCTTGTGACACTGGTCTAGGTCTTGTGACACTGGTCCAGGTCTTGTGATATTGGTCCAGGTCTTGTGACACTGGTCCAGGTCTTGTGACACTGGTTCCAGGTCTTGTGATATTGGTCCAGGTCTTGTGACACTGGTCCAGGTTTGACACTGTCCGGTCTTGTGACACTTCTTCCAGGTCTTGTGACACTGGTTCCAGTCTTGTGACACTGGTCTATGTCTGTGACATGGTCTAGGTCTTGACACTGGTCCAGGTCTTGTGACACTGGTTCCAGGTCTTGTGACACTGGTTCCAGGTCTTGTGACACTGGTCTATGTCTTGACACTGGTCTAGGTCTTGACACTGGTCCAGGTCTTGACACTGGTTCCAGGTATTGTGACACTGGTTCCAGGTCTTGTGACACTGGTCTATGTCTTGACACTGGTCTATGTCTTGACACTGGTCTAGGTCTTGACACTGGTCCAGGTCTTGACACTGGTTCCAGGTATTGTGACACTGGTCCCTGTCTAGTGACACTGGTCTATGTCTTGTGACACTGGTCCAGGTTACCTGTGTCAGGTGGTGGTGACCTGGCTCTCTACTAGATAAGCATCTGTTGTCTAGACTCTAGATGAAGACACATTTTAAGCAGACGTCTTCATTCTGACATCGTCTTAAGTGATGTTCAACCTGACATCGTCTTAAGTGATGTTCAACCTGACATCGTCTTAAGTGATGTTCAAGCTGACATCGTCTTGAGTGATGTTCAAGCTTTCTTCAAGACATAATGAAGCTTAAACACTCGGTTTTCAGCTCTATCAAGTCTTGATAAAGCTCACTCAGAGATAAGCTTTAAAAGACTAGACGAAGCTCGGATATATAGTGATCAGCTTCGCCAAGTCTTGGTAAAGCTTCCTCAGTGTTCAGCTTTATCAAGACTTCGTAAAGGTCAGACTACAACCGAAGCGTCGTCAGAATTAAGACTTTCACCGGGACCTGACTCAAGGACCATTTACCAGTGGGACCATCTCAGAGCCTGCCAGAACTGGACTTTAAATTACCCTTGAAAAACACCAAGGATCGCCGCTACCTTCCTCTCCTTAAGTTACAAACAAGACACTCGCGTATATTGTTGGCCTTTTAGACGGATATGTATTTATCTTGCGTTTTAAATGTGTTAGCCAGGGCAGTTTAAAAGGCCTTACTCTAGCTGAAGGCTGTATTATTCCTTGGCTCTGATATTTCAGGTATCTCTTCAGATAGTGAAGCATCGAGTTGGATATTTTAAAACGCGTAAAGAGCCATTTAAGTCCTTGGCTATTTTGTCTAGTGCATCGGAAGCTTAGTCTCGGCTATATTAGCCTTTACCTGGGCTATGTGTGTCCTCACCTAGGAAATATTAACCCTCAACTCGGCTATATTAACCCTCACCTAGGTTGTATTAACCCTCACCTAGGTTATATTAACCCTCACCTAGGCTATATTAACCTTCACCTCGGCAATATTAACCCTAACCTCAGCTATATTAACCCTCACCTCGGCTATGTTAACCCTCACCTTGGCTATATTAACCCTCACCTCGGCTATATTAACCCTCACCTAGGTTATATTAACCCTCACCTAGGTTATATTAACCCTCACCTCGGCTATATTAACCCTCACCTCGGCTATATTAACCCTCACCTCGGCTACATTACCCTCACCTAGGTTATATTAACCCTCACCTCGGCTATATTAACCCTCACCTAGGTTATATTAACCCTCACCTAGGTTATATTAACCCTCACCTCGGCTATATTAACCCTCACCTCGGCTATATTAACCCTCACCTCGGCTACATTACCCTCACCTAGGTTATATTAACCCTCACCTCGGCTATATTAACCCTCACCTCGGCTATATTAACCCTCACCTCGGCTACATTACCCTCACCTAGGTTATATTAACCCTCACCTCGGCTATATTAACCCTCACCTAGGTTATATTAACACTCACCTAGGTTATATTAACCCTCACCTTGGCTATATTAACCCTCACCTCGCTATATTAACCCCACCTCGGCTAAAATTACCCTCACCTAGGTTATATTAACCCTCACCTCGGCTATATTAACCCTCACCTCGGCTATATTAACCCTCACCTCGGCTATATTACCCTCACCTAGGTTATATTAACCCTCACCTCGGCTATATTAACCCTCACCTCGGCTATATTAACCCTCACCTCGGCTATATTAACCCTCACCTAGGTTATATTAACCCTCACCTCGGCTATATTAACCCTCACCTCGGCTATATTAACCCTCACCTAGGTTATATTAACCCTCACCTCGGCTATATTAACCTTCACCTCGGCTATATTAACCCTCACCTCGGCTATATTAACCCTCACCTCGGCTATATTAACCCTCACCTCGGCTATATTAACCCTCACCTCGGCTATATTAACCCTCACCTCGGCTATATTAACCCTCACCTCGGCTATATTAACCCTCACCTAGGTTATATTAACCCTCACCTCGGCTATATTAACCCTCACCTCGGCTATATTAACCCTCACCTAGGTTATATTAACCCTCACCTCGGCTATATTAACCCTCACCTCGGCTATATTAACCCTCACCTAGGTTATATTAACCCTCACCTCGGCTATATTAACCCTCACCTCGGCTATATTAACCCTCACCTCGGCTATATTAACCTTTACCTAGGTTATATTAACCCTCACCTCGGCTATATTAACCCTCGCCTAAACTACGTTAACCTTCACCTCGGCTATATTCACCTTGACAGTTACTTTTGGTGAGTAACCGTGAAAAAAAAAGATTGGGGCGCATTTTTGAACTCTCATAATGATCAATATGAGTGAGGAGCGAGTAATGAGTCTGGTACTGAGTAAGGAGTGAGTAATGAGTCTGATACTGTGAGTAACGGGTGAATAATGAGACGATGAAGGTTATTTAGCCCAGTCTCAAGTCAGGTAAGATCTGTCAGGAAACAGGACGAGTGTTTCCTGACGCGGGTCTTGGTCATATGATGACCCCCCAGCTGGAGCTTTTGGTCATCTGACCGAAGCCTTTAGCTGGCTTACCCGTCCACCCCTTTAAAAGTAGATAAAGGGGTTAGTGAGGGTAGATATAATGGTTAGGGTAGATATAGGGGTTATTAAGGGTAGATATATAGGGGCTAGTAAGGGTAGATATATAGAGGTTAGTAAGGGTAGATGTAAGGACTAGTAAGGGTTAGAGAAAGAATTAGAGTTAGGGGTAGAGTAAGGGGTAAGAGAGGGGAGGGAGAGAGGGTAGTGACAGAGCCTGCAGCCATCAGCCACTTTCCTCACAGATAATGGCTAACACTGGCCCTAATGGCCCCTGCTGATAGCTCACCCCCGACTTAGGAAATGTTGAGAGAACTAGCTCTCTCTCTCTCTCTCTCTCTCTCTCTCTCTCTCTCTCTCTCTCTCTCTCTCTCTCTCTCTCTCTCTCTCTCTCTCTCTCTCTCTCTCTCTCTCTCTCTCTCTCTCAAAGGTTTCTATACAAAGATTTCAGAGTTCCTTAATTTACAAGCTTGAAGCTGTTTCCTAAGTTTATTTAGAAGCCTTCCCTAGCATTATCTCTGTTGCATCATTTATTTTTTTATGAAATATACACAGGAACAGGAGGAGTTGGGGGACATTTGGTTAACTGGCTGCATTTCATTAATGTTTGCATGTTGACCGAACATGTTCTGAGCATGTCATTCGATGAATGATCGCTAATGTAGTGGTGTTATTGGAAAAGTGAGTGCAGATGTTGCTCGTTGTCCTCTTGGTATAATCACTATCTGGTATAAACATTGTCTACAGTATAAGCGCTGTTTTTATTATATCTGCGAAGTGGAACCGACTTTGACAACACCGGTCTTGTATCAGTAAGGTCACCCGCGCCTCCGGTGTTGAAGGCTCTGCTGAAATGAGAAATCGCTCCAAGCTGGGTCCAGGGGAGAGATTCCGTAAGTCGCTGGGCACGTTCTCTACTAACATGTCCCCCTTGTCGTAGTCGAGACGGAGAGGAGATGGGAAGGGAGGGAGGGAGGGAAGGAAGGTTGCAGCGGTCAAATGTTTGTTAGTGGGATGAATTGTAAAGGACCTGCCTAGTATGGGCCAACAGGCCTGCTGCAGTGTTCCTCCTTTCTTATGTTCTTATTCCGAGTTATACAACCTCTGCTGTCGAGCACATGTGATAGACACCTTAGTGCTGCTCACTTCTTGGCTGGTTCTTCACAGACACTGCAGACTTGCATTTTACTTCGGGGAAAATAAAAAAAAACTGATGAATAACACAGGTACCAATCATAACTATAATTTTTTGTGAGATGGACGGCTAAGCCAGCGAAAGGCCTTGGTCAGATGACCAAAAGCTCCAGTGGTGAGTCATATAACTAAGACCCGCGTCAGGAAACACTTGTCCTGTTTCCTGACAAACCTTACGTAACCTAAATTAACACCTAGGTATAATGCTGAAGCGTTTCCTCTGTACAGCAGACTTCTTTAACTGAATACAGGAGAACCTAACACTGGTAACAGTAGTTGTAGATAATACTTTTAAGGTGATCAGTTCCTCAGCTTTGATAGAAGGTGAACAGTCCATCTAACTACACCAAAATATTTGATAAAAGCAATAGTGGAATGGTAACCCATACAATATTCGAAATGTACGGCAGGAAAAGTAGGCAAATGAATAGAATTAAGGTAGCAAATAAAGCAAAATCTAGATTTAATTAAAGCAAAATCTAGATTTAATAAATAAGTTCAGTACTGCAAATTAGAGTCCTAGAACCTTCACTGTTTCTCACCCTCATAGCAGACATTGATAACACTGGTCATAGCTTCGCATAGTCTTTTGTGGATGATGCCAAATTAAGCAGAAGATATAAACTAAGTGTTCCGGTGTGCAGTAGAAAATACTGATGTTGAGCGGTGATAGGTTCAAGATGCTTAGATATGGGTAACAAAATAATGTTGGCTTACCTATTATTTAAAGAGTATTATAAGACAGATGCTGGAAAAGCCAAGAAACACAGTGAGAATTATCAGAACAAGATAAAGTCAGTAGTGACACTATTCATATCAGTTGTGCTCTCTCACTTAGAGTACTGCTCAGTGTTGACAGCTCCGTTCAGTGTAGGAGAGCTAACATAACTGGGACAGATACAAAGAGTGTCATTTATACAACAGGGAATGGTTCAAAGAACTAGGAAGCTACTCATTAAAGTGAAGGAGACAGACTCTTCATACATGATACTTGGGGGTACAGTCCCCAACGTACACTATCATAACGTACCGAAACAAGAGAAATGGGATGAAGTGTAAAATATACCTAGTTTTATCTTCATCTATCCTGTATTATAATCTCCCCCGTGTTCTATCTCCCTTAATACGCTACACATTATACATGCTCCGTGTCCTATCTGTATATATCATACATGATCATTATACACGCTTCTTGTGTACTATCTTCATCTATCTTGCACTATTATTATACATGTTCCCCAAGTTCTATCTTCATCTATCCTGCGCAGTACAGTATTATACCATTCGTGTTCTAGCCTCACCATCTGCGCCTATCCAGCTTTCATCAGCAAATGACACTGGGAGGGTCGATGGTTGCGTGTCCTCAGCGCATCACTGAAGCAAAGGTAATTGTCTTAAGATGGTCACTGCTGAGTTAATTGGTCCCTGCTTTCCCTTAAGCCCCCTTCCATCCCTCCCTGTCCCCCTTAACTGGGAGGAAGGTGATTACGAGTGGTAGTGAGGGGGAGAGGTGTTGAGAGTCCTGGATACTTTTGTAGTGAGTAGGGAGCTATAAGGGAGAGAGGAGTGTAAGAGGGAGGTGACTGAGGGAAGGGAAGAAAAGGGAGAGGTAAGGGAGAAAAAGATAATTAGCATTGTAAATATAAGCAATTTCCTGCCTTTTTCCCCTTTTCCATATGATAGTTACATAGTGGGAACACCCGTAGTGTGTTGCTGCATTATTCTGTATGATAGTTACACAATGGGAACACCTGTAGTGTGCTGCTACACTATTCTGTATGATAGTTACACAGTGGGAACACCAGCAGTGTGCTGCTACACTATTCTGTATGATAGTTACACAGTGGGAACACCAGCAGTGTGCTGCTACACTATTCTATATGATAGTTACACAGTGGGAACATCAGCATTGTGCTGCTACACTATTCTATATGATAGTTACACAGTGGGAACATCAGCAGTGTGCTGTTACACTATTCTATATGATAGTTACACAGTGGGAACACCAGCAGTGTGCTGCTACACTATTCTATATGATAGTTACACAGTGGGAGCAAAAGCTAGCTGTGTTTCCCTGTCATATTCCATCGCACAGGATGGGTCACATAGTGTTGACATCTGCCAGTCTTAGCTGACACATTTCAGTAGTGTCAGTGTGAGCTGGCAGACTTCACTAGTGTCAGACAGAGGTGGCAGACTTCAGTAGTGTCAGACTTCAGTAGTGTCAGACAGAGGTGGCAGACTTTAGTAGTGTCAGACAGAGGTGGCAGACTTTAGTAGTGTCAGACAGAGGTGGCAGACTTCAGTAGTGTCAGACTTCAGTAGTGTCAGACAGAGGTGGCAGACTTCAGTAGTGTCAGACAGAGGTGGCAGACTTCAGTAGTGTCAGACAGAGGTGGCAGACTTCAGTAGTGTCAGACAGAGGTGGCAGACTTCAGTAGTGTCAGACAGAGGTGGCAGACTTCAGTAGTGACAGTCAAGAGCTGGCAGACTTCAGTAGTGACAGAAAGAGCTGGCAGACTTCAGTAGTGTCAGACAGAGGTGGCAGACTTCAGTAGTGTCAGACAGAGGTGGCAGACTTCAGTAGTGTCAGACAGAGGTGGCAGACTTCAGTAGTGTCAGACAGAGGTGACAGACTTCAGTAGTGTCAGACAGAGGTGGCAGACTTCAGTAGTGTCAGACAGAGGTAGCAGACTTCAGTAGTGTCAGACAGCGGTGGCAGACTTCAGTAGTGTCAGACAGCGGTGGCAGACTTCAGTAGGACAATGAGGATAAGATTTCGTTCGGATTTTTAACCCCGGAGGGTTAGCCACCCAGGATAACCCAAGAAAGTCAGTGCGTCATCGAGGACTGTAACTTATTTCCATTGGGGTCCTTAATCTTGTCCCCCAGGATGCGACCCACACCAGTCGACTAACACCCAGGTGCCTAATTGCTGCTAGGTGAACAGGACAACAGGTGTAAGGAAACGTGTCGAATGTTTCCACCCGCCGGGAATCGAACCCGGGCCCTCCGTGCGTGAAGCGGGAGCTTTAGCCACCAGGCCACCGGGCCACCGATATGGTCAAGTATACCAGTAAGGGTTCATCAGCTACGACAACTTCAGATATTTCTCTCCAGCATAGTAGAAGGTAGTATTTACTTGATAATTACCATCTCTGAGGTGGAGACATACAGAGAGCGAGGTCAGTACCTCAGTACTTGCGGTAATAGCAGTGTGAGGGGAAAGAACACTTTCGTTGAAAACATTCCAGTGTCCTATATAAAGGCATTCTTGTCCATTTACCTCGAGTTGCTATCAGACACTTCCCTTCTTTCTACATAATCACGGTGTCTTGGCGGGGAAGAGTCAATTTAGCCCAAACATCTGAAATAAGAGTACAAGAAAACCCTGGTCATAGAGCAGGCACCCGCGTAGAGTCAGGCCGACGCGTTAGAGCAGGGCCCCGCGGTAAGGTAGCTAGCCCGCTGTGTAAGACATGGGCCGCGTGAGTAGAGAGGCGCCGGTGTAGACGCAGGCCTCGCGTAATGAGGCAGGGGCTCGCTATTAGGCAGGAGCCTCGCGTATAAAGGGCCTCGGTATAGAGCAGGGCCTCGCGTATAGAGCAGGGCCCTCGCGTATAAGCAGGGCCTCGCGTAGAGCAGGCCTTGCGTATAACATGGCCTGCGTATAGAGCAGGGCCTCGCGTATAGAGCAGGGCCTCGCGTATAGAGCAGGGCCTCGCGTATAGAGCAGGGCCTCGCGTATAGAGCAGGGCCCCACTGTTTTTGGTGTTCCACATTTTTGTTGGCTTTCAACCGAGCCATTGTTCATTATGTTCGGTGGTTTTACCGTTGCGCCGCCGTTATCGCCATTTGCCTACAACAGTTGCGTAAGGGAATAACGAGCAGCGCCGTATTTATAACTGTTTGAACGGGGCCTTCCTGTATACCATTGTTTTGGCCGACGGTGCTTGTGAAATCAGAGAACGTACGTAGATAGCAAAGAACGTACGTAGACAACAAAGAACGTACGTAGACAACAAAGAACGTACGTACATACCACCAGAAAAGACATTTGTGTAGATTCCCTTCATGGCCTGATTAAGTAATCCGTACAACACTCATCCGTACAACACTCATCCATACAACACTTACAACACTTATCCATATAACACACGTCCATGTGCTGTTGCACGTTGTCCCAGGCTTCTCGTTATTCCAGATTTTTACAAGTTCCTCACACATAACTTTTCACCTCCTGCACAAGGAATTACTTTAGATTCGGCGAGTGTGATGGTTTTCTTCCTGGCTAGGTCCTTAATTGTGGTGGAAGTCATGGTGGCTGGAGTAATGTTACTCTTTACGTATAGGTTAGGAAAGTTGTTATCCACTTGGCTAACCTGGAGAATGACGAGTCTTCCAGGTGGGAGTTCCTGCCTGTTGGTGTGAATGATCCATGACGCTTTCCTTCCTCAGTCATTGATAAAGTGAGGAGGAAACTGGACCTTGGTGAATATCTAATTTTAGTGCACACCTCAAGCGAAGCAGGACTGGAAATCCCACATGCTCTAAGGTAGCAAGTGGCCTGGAGTTTTTACGACACAGTCGCCATGGGTTCTAACCCCACCCGTACTGTGGCTTGTTTTCAATCGTGTTATTACTGCTTTGACTCGCGTCTCATGGTGTGATTAATAATGCAGCAAATCATTTTTGTTGATAAGTTTTCTGTAAACGTTTACTTTTAGCTTATGACTCATTTTAGACATAAAAGAAGCCAATTATTCCCAGTCTCCTGAAGGTTTGTATTACTTACCAACACATCGTCCACTACTGTAACGTAGCCATGCTACGTTACAGTATAACGGATTGAAAGTATTCCTCCATGTAAAGATTGACCAGCATGGCAATGTCAGGTGGATCTATATCTATCATAAATCACTGTACATAGCAAGTGAAGTTGGCACAACTCACTGAGGTAGAGGAAATCTGTGGCTGGTTACGGAAGGTCTGTGACCGTTCTCATTAACTTCGTAGCTGAGATGAAGTGTCCAGTGGGAAGCTTAGTGAATAATGATGCTACATCAAAACTGGTAAGGTTATTGTTCTTGATGTTATGATTATGTACACAGTTGGAAGGACACGAGACCTGTTATGAGGACATAAAATGGGAGTTTATTTTCGGCTTTATTGTCTAACGTGAACCTGTATTTATGATTTTATGTTTACGTCAGCTTCAAGATGGTCAGCTTCAAGATGGTCAGCTTCAAGATGGTCAGCTTCAAGATGGTCAGCTTCAAGATGGTCAGCTTCAAGATGGTCAGCTTCAAGATGGTCAGCTTCAAGATGGTCAGCTTCAAGATGGTCAGCTTCAAGATGGTCAGCTTCAAGATGGTCAGCTTCAAGATTGGTCAGCTTCAAGATGGTCAGCTTCAAGATGGTCAGCTTCAAGATGGTCAGCTTCAAGATGGTCAGCTTCAAGATGGTCAGCTTCAAGATGGTCAGCTTCAAGATGGTCAGCTCAAGATGGTCAGCTTCAAGATGGTCAGCTTCAAGATGGTCAGCTTCAAGATGGTCAGCTTCAAGATGGTCAGCTTCAAGATGGTCAGCTTCAAGATGGTCAGCTTCAAGATGGTCAGCTTCAAGATGGTCAGCTTCAAGATGGTCAGCTTCAAGATGGTCAGCTTCAAGATGGTCAGCTTCAAGATGGGACAGATCAAGTTGAACGTGAACTGTGATCGATGCGTCATAAACTTAACTCACTCAAGTTACCGTATTTCCCGGCATATAAGGCGCATGACAAGTATAATGGTAAATCAGCAATCACATTCAAGGGTCGACTTACTTCTTTACGCTAAAGCGTAACCCAAAGCCTACCCTTGACCCTGACCTTCTTTGTATTGGACTGAAGCAGCAACTGGTCGGTTTTGTAAACCGTTTACATCATATGTATCCCATTGGTACTCTAGTGAAGAAGGCGACTATGTCAGGGTTGGCTAGTTCCCCACTGGAGATGCTAGTTTCTTTGAGACGTAACAGTAGATCCCATTTCTTGATGTTCTCGTACACGTATCTGCTAATTCATTCTCCTTCCAAGTTTATCTTCAACCAACTGGTAATAACAACCTCCTACACTACTGATCACATCATGACACTTAAACTAAGAAAGGTAATTTACTAGGGTTTTGTCTGTGGGTGTCTGCAGTGTTGTGCAGTCCGGAATGTCTGGAAGAATGTGGAACTATAAGACATCGTCAAGATGGAAATAAATGGTATAAAATACCGACACACTGGAAACATAAACACATATGCAGTTTAATGTGATCCTTTATTGACAACGTTTCGCCCACACAGTGGGCTTTTTCAAGTCACACACATCTGTGTGTGACTTGAAAAAGCACACTGTGTGGGCGAAACGTTGTCAATAAAGGATCACATTAAACTGCATGTGTGTGTTTGTTTCCACATCGTCAAGAAACTACATTATCCTTGAATTTTTATTGAATATGCTGTCAAAATTGCTGCTGTTGCTGCTACTGCTTTTTCATAAGGTCTTTATATGCCATGTATGAATTTCCTTAAATTATGCAACCATCAAATATACATTTTGATTACAGGTGTGTCGGCATCACTCGTGGCAGGCGAGCCGTCAGAAACACGTTGCTGCAACCACACTCGTCACACCGGTTCCAGGTATGTCATTCTACCAAGATGTTTGGAAATGCCAGTAAACCACCCTAGTTGAGGGCAGGTTCAGGTTCTTGATATCTTGAGTTGAACCAGTACACAGATAACCCGCCCATAGTAAATTGGAATTTTATACCTGTGTTGAACATATGTATATGTGTGTGGGTCGTAGGATATTGAAGTCACATGTATGGAGTGGACCGGTGAACTTTTATATATATATATATATATATATTATATATATATATATATATATATATATATATATATATATATATATATTATAAATATATATAGAAAGGGAGGGGGCAGGGTTTGGAGTAGTTAAACGTCTCAGAATGGTTTATGAGTTATCAGGGCCTGTGACGACTGTAATAATTTTGGTTTATCGTAAGCTCTGTGTTTTAAATGTTAGTTTGTTTGGTTTATGATAAGTTTGTGAGATCTGTCTATCATCTTGCGTGTTCGTGAGACAGAAACACCAGCATTACTGCCAGAGTTTAGAACTTTTAACAGTGTGTCTTCTTTAGCCCCGCCTTGGGCAGGCAGATGACCGGTGCCTGGCACCCGTATACTGCCTTATACCGCAGGTGACACTGTGTTGCACCAGCTGCTGTCACTGTCGCACCAGCAGGTGGCACTGTGTTGCATCAGCAGCTGGTACTGTCGCACCAGCAGGTGGCACTGTGTTGCATCAGCAGCTGGTACTGTCGCACCAGCAGGTGGCACTGTGTTGCATCAGCAGCTGGTACTGTCGCACCAGCAGGTGACACTGTGTTGCATCAGCAGGTGGCACTGTGGTACTCGCCCACCTTCAATTGGTACATCTGCTCAGAGCTATTCCTTCTCCAGTTGGCAGTGTTGCAACTTTGCACAGTCAGGGTTGTGAGAATTATTTCCCCGGTGGATGTTGCAATTGAAAAGTGTTCCCGAATTTTGTTTGCAACTTGAAGCTTAGATTTTGTATTTTTTGTGTCTCCAGCGGCTAAGGTTGTTGGTGGAGCAGTGCCGTGGTAGTGATGGTGATGGTGAGGGTAGTGGTGATGGTAATGGTGATGGTAGTGGCGATGGTGGTGGTGATGATGGTAGTGGTGGTGATGGTAGTTACGTGGCACTAGTCGTTACTTCAGGGTACTTACGGTACCTCTGCTTTTCATTGGAAGTATTTGTACAGCCTCCTGCTCTTGTAGGGAGTGAGTTTGGTGAGCTTGAACAAGTGCATCCAGAATCTTTCAACTGTAAATAATGAGTTGTCTTCCTCGCCTACCTTCCAGGGAGTACAGTTTTCGGGTATTTAAAACATTTTTCAACAATGTTAATGTTTTTATTGAATCTGTATTGGCAGAATATTGATTTCAAGAGAACAAGGGGATTAAAGGTAGCATTAATAATAATAATAATCTTTATACAAGTACATGTACAAGGTATACAAACCATTGCTGACATCAGTGACATACTATGTAGAAAGCCCCTTGTTATGCCGAGTATTTTGGGTAAATTAGGCCAATTTTGTCCCAGGATGCGACCCATATCAGTCGACTAACACCTAGGTACCTCTTTTACTGATAAATGAACATGGACAGCAGGTGTCTTAATGAAACACGCCCCAATGTTTCCACCCGTACCGGGGATCATTTTCCTTGCTGCTGTGATAATGGCATCATTGTGACCCTTGAATGTGAGATCCTCCTGTACTACTCATCGTTCCGCTCGTTAGTCATTCTATTGACTGGTTCCAGTCTCTTTTATACGTCATTTCGTGTGTTCGATTGTTTACACAATGTCTGATAATTTATTCTCCTTGAACATCCTGTTGGCTTCAGTGGTCCACTGGAAGACTTGACCTGTGAGAGCCTGGAGATGTACTGTGTCCTCAGTGGATGACACTCGTGCAGTGGTCCACTGGAAGACTTGACCTGTGAGAGCCTGGAGATGTACTGTGTCCTCAGTGGATGACACTCGTGCAGTGGTCCACTGGAAGACTTGATCTGTGAGAGCCTGGAGATGCACTGTGTCCACAGTGGATGACACTCGTGCAGTGGTCCACTGGAAGACTTGATTTGTGAGAACCTGGAGATGGACTGTGTCCTCAGTGGATGACACTCGTGCAGTGGTCCACTGGAAGACTTGATTTGTGAGAACCTGGAGATGCACTGTGTCCTCAGTGGATGACACTCGTGCAGTGGTCCACTGGAAGACTTGATTTGTGAGAACCTGGAGATGCACTGTGTCCACAGTGGATGACACTCGTGCAGATTGTCACATCGTCTACAAAGAAGTTTACAGTGTTTTAATGAATATCTGTTTATGTTGAATATAAGAATGAAAAAAGAGAATTGGGGAGAGTACAGTGCCTAGAGGAAGAGATCATCACTTTGGTGCCTTGCGAGGTTACCTTGTGATGGTACCTTGTGATGGTACCTTGTGAGGTTACCTTGTGATGGTGCCTTGTGAGGTTACCTTGTGATGGTGCCTTGTGAGGTTACCCTGTGATGGTGCCTTGTGAGGTTACCTTGTGATGGTGCCTTGTGAGGTTACCCTGTGATGGTGCCTTGTGAGGTTACCTTGTGATGGTGCCTTGTGAGGTTACCCTATGATGGTACCTTGTGAGGTTACCTAGTGATGGTGCCTTGTGAGGTTACCCTGTGATGGTACTTTGTGAGGTTACCCTGTGATGGTGCCTTGTGAGGTTACCTTGTGATGGTGCCTTGTGAGGTTACCCTGTGATGGTACCTTGTGAGGTTACCTTTTGATGGTGCCTTGTGAGGTTACCTTGTGATGGTGCCTTGTGAGGTTACCTTGTGATGGTACCTTGTGAGGTTACCTTGTGATGGTGCCTTGTGAGGTTACCTTGTGATGGTGCCTTGTGAGGTTACCTTGTGATGGTACCTTGTGTGGTTACCTTGTGATGGTGCCTTGTGAGGTTACTTTGTGATGGTGCCTTGTGAGGTTACCTTGTGAGGTTACCTTGTGATGGTACCTTGTGAGGTTACCTTGTGATGGTACCTTGTGAGGTTACCTTGTGAGGATACCTTGTGAGGTTACCTTGTGATGGTACCTTGTGAGGTTACCTTGTGATGGTACCTTGTGAGGATACCTTGTGAGGTTACCTTGTGATGGTACCTTGTGAGGTTACCTTGTGAGGTTACCTTGTGATGGTACCGTGTGAGGTTTCCTTGTGATGGAACCTTATGAGGTTACCTTGTGATGGTACCTTGTGAGGTTACCTTGTGATGATACCTTGTGAGGTTACATTGTGATGGTGCCTTGTGAGGTTACCCTGTGATGGTGCCTTGTGAGGTTACCTTGTGATGGTGCCTTGTGAGGTTACCTTGTGATGGTGCCTTGTGAGGTTACCTTGTGATGGTGCCTTGTGAGGTTACCTTGTGATGGTACCTTGTGATGGTACCTTGTGATGTTACCTTGTGAGGTTACCTTGTGATGGGGCCTTGTGGGGTTACCTTGTGAGGTTACCCTGTGATGGTGCCTTGTGAGGTTACCTTGTGATGGTGCCTTGTGAGGTTACCTTGTGATGGTACCTTGTGATGGTACCTTGTGATGTTACCTTGTGAGGTTACCTTGTGATGGGGCCTTGTGGGGTTACCTTGTGATGGTACCTTGTGAGGTTACCTTGTGATGGTGCCTTGTGAGGTTACCTTGTGATGGTACCTTGTGAGGTTACCTTGTGATGATACCTTGTGATGGTACCGTGTGAGGTTACTTTGTGATGGTGCCTTGTGAGGTTACCTTGTGATGGTACCTTGTGAGGTTACCTTGTGAGGTTACCTTGTGATGGTACTTTGTGAGGTTACCTTGTGATGATACCTTGTGAGGTTACCTTGTGATGGTACCTTATGAGGTTACCTTGTGATGGTACCTTGTGAGGTTACCTTGTGAGGTTACCTTGTGATGGTACCTTGTGATGGTACCTTGTGAGGTTACATTGTGATGGTGCCTTGTGAGGTTACCTTGTGATGGTGCCTTGTGAGGTTACCTTGTGATGGTGCCTTGTGAGGTTACCTTGTGATGGTGCCTTGTGAGGTTGCCCTGTGATGGTGCCTTGTGAGGTTACCCTATGATGGTACTTTGTGAGGTTACCCTGTGATGGTGCCTTGTGAGGTTATCTTGTGATGGTGCCTTGTGAGGGTACCTTGTGAGGTTACCTTGTGATGGTACCTTGTGAGGTTACCTTGTGATGGTGCCTTGTGAGGTTACCTTGTGATGGTACCGTGTGAGGTTACCTTTTGATGGTGCCTTGTGAGGTTACCTTGTGATGGTACCTTGTGAGGTTACCTTTTTATTGTGCCTTGTGAGGTTACCTTGTGATGGTGCCTTGTGAGGTTACCTTGTGATGGTACCTTGTGATGGTACCTTGTGATGGTACCGTGTGAGGTTACTTTGTGATGGTGCCTTGTGAGGTTACCTTGTGATGGTACCTTGTGAGGTTACCTTGTGATGGTACCTTGTGAGGTTACCTTGTGAGGTTACCTTGTGATGGTACCTTGTGATGGTACCTTGTGATGGTACCTTGTGAGGTTACCTTCTTCGATGTGTTAGGGTTCTGTGTGTAAGTTAAAGATCCGTTTGCCAGCTGAGGTGAAGCAACGCAGGTGAGGCGAGGCAGGTGAGGCGAGGCAGTATACAGGCGGATGTACACACTTGGCACACTGATGTTTTTACAGAGCGATGAGTGTTTGTCTGCCATGACACCCAGAAGTATTACCCCAGCACCCTACCAGCACCCCCACCACCATGTAGCTACCACCACCCACGCTACCACCATTATGCCGGTACTACCATCACCACGACTCCACCATCACCACCCCCCACCCCCCCACCATCACCACCCCCACCATCACCACCCCACCATCACCACCCGAGCATCACCACCCGACCATCACCACCCCACCATCACCACCCAACCATCACCACCCCACCATCACCACCCCACCATCACCACCCCACCATCACCACCCCACCATCACCACCATCACCACCCGACCATCACCACCCGACATCACCACTCCACCATCACCACATCACCACGACTCCACCACCACCCACACATCACCACCCCACCATCACCACCCCACCATCACCACCCCACCCCACCATCACCACCCACCATCACCACCCCCCAATCATTATCACAGAAAACACAATTTTCTGATACACCGTTATGGAAAATAAAACAAACTGGAACACACACACACACACACACAGGCCAGGAGCTAAGACTCGACCCCTGCAACCACAAATAGGTGAGTAAACACACACACACACACACACACACACACACACACACACACACACACACACACACACACACAACCACACACAACCACACACAAACAAGGTAACAGAAGTGAGACACGAGAGAGAGGGGTGGGTAGATTGCGTTTTCCTAGACTGCAGGAAGGCCTTTGACACAGTTTCCCCACAAGAGATTAGTGCAGAAGCTGGAGTATCAGGCGCATGTAAGAGGGATGGCACTGCAATGGATCAGGGAATACCTGACAGGGAGGCAGCAACAAGTCATGGTACGTGAAGAGGTATCACAGTGGGCGCCTGTGACGAGCGGGGTCCCACAGGGGTCAGTTCTAGGACCAGTGCTATTTTTGATATATGCGAACGACATGATGGAAGGAATGGACTCTGAAGTGTCCCTGTTCGCAGATGATGTGAAGTTGATGAGAAGAATTAAATCGGATGAGGATGAGGCAGGACTGCAAAGAGACCTGGACAGGCTTGACATGTGGTTCAGAAACTGGCTTCTCGAATTCAGCCCTGCCAAATGCAAAGTCATGAAGATTGGGGAGGGGCAAAGAAGACCGCAGACAGAGTATAGGCTAGGTGGACAAAGACTACAGACCTCACTTAGGGAGAAAGACCTTGGGGTGATCATAACACCGAGCACGTCACCGGAGGCACACATCAATCAAATAACTGCTGCAGCATATGGGCGCCTGGCAAACCTGAGAATAGCGTTCCGATACCTTAAGGAATCGTTCAAGACACTGTACACTGTGTATGTTAGGCCCATACTGGAGTATGCAGCACCAGTCTGGAACCCACACCTGGTCAAGCACGTCAAGAAGTTAGAGAAAGTACTAAGGTTTGCAACAAGGCTAGTCCAGAGCTCAGGTGGAATGTCGTACAAGGAAAATTGAGGGAAATCGGACTGACGACACTGGAGGACAGAAGGGTCAGGGGAGACATGATAACGACATACAAGATACTGCGGGAATAGACAAGGTGGACAGAGATAGGATGTTCCAGAGAGGGGACACAGAAACAAGGGTTCACAACTGGAAGCTGAAGACTCAGACGAGTCACAGGGACGTTAGGAAGTATTTCTTCAGTCATAGAGTCGTCAGGAAGTGGAATAGCCTAGCAAGTGAAGTAGTGGGGCAGGAACCATACATAGTTTTAAGAAGAGGATGACAAAGCTCAGGAAGCAGAGAGGAGAGGACCTAGTAGCGATCAGTGAAGAGGCGGGGCCAGGAGCTGAGTCTCGACCCCTGCAACCACAATTAAGTGAGTACAATTAGGTGAGTACACACACACCACACACACACACACACACACCACACACCACACTCTCACACACACACACTCACACGCACACACACACAACACCACACTCACACACACCACACTCACACACACCACACTCACACACACCACACACACA
>NC_069490.1:17192624-17225124 GCF_026875155.1 Cherax quadricarinatus | reverse complement strand
ATATATAATATATAATATAATATATATATATATAATTATATATATATATATATATATATAATATATATATAATATATTATATATATATATATATATATATATATATATATATATAGACAAGTGAAAATTTGTGTATGCAATAATTTCGTTTAGTATTAAATTATTGTAAACAAATCTAAAATATATTTAGTTAGGTTAGGCTAAAATAAATTGTTCTTGTTATAATAAGGTTAGGTAAGTTTTCTAAGATTCTTTTGGTTCAAAATTAAATTTTTTTATATTAATATTAATGAAAAAAATATGTCTTTAAACGTATAAGAGAAAATATTCAGAAAGGACTTAATTTTAAATGAGTTCTTGCTAATTGACCAGTTTTACATATTCGGGGACGACCGACACACACACACACACACACACACACACACACACACACACACACACCACACACACACACACACAGTGAAGAGGCTTCTGAGTGAGCTAGATACCTCAAAGGCAATGGGCCAGATAACATCTCCCCATGGGTATTGAGAGAGGGAGCAGAGGCGCTATGTGTACCCCTAACAACAATATTCAATACATCTATCGAAACAGGGAGATTGCCTGAGGCATGGAAGACAGCAAATGTAGTCCCAATCTTTAAAAAAGGAGACAGACATGAAGCATTAAACTACAGACCAGTGTCACTGACATGTTATTATGCAAAATCATGGAGAAGATTATCAGAGAAGAGGTGGAACACTAGAAAGGAATGATCTCATCAACAGCAGCCAGCATGGTTTCAGGACGGGAAATCCTGTGTCACAAACCTACTGGAGTTCTATGACATGGTTGACAGCAGTAAGACAAGAGAGAGAGGGGTGGGTGGATTGCATTTTCTTGGACTGCAAGAAGGCGTTTGACACAGTTTCCACACAAGAGATTGGTGCAAAAACTGGAGGACCAAGCAGGGATAACAGGGAAGGCACTACAATGGATCAGGGAATTACTTGTCAGGAAGACAGCAGCGAGTCATGGTACGTGGCGAGGTGTCAGAGTGGGCACCTGTGACCAGCGGGGTCCCGCAGGGGTCAGTCCTAGGACCAGTGCTGTTTCTGGTATTTGTGAACGACATGACGGAAGGAATAGACTCTGAGGTGTCCCTGTTTGCATGATGACGTGGAAGTTGATGAGAAGAATACACTCGATCGAAAGACAGGCAGAACTACAAAGGGATCTGGACAGGTGCTGACTTGGCTCCAGCAAATTGGCTCCTGGAGTTCAATCCACAAGTGCAGTCCATGAAGATTGGGAAGGGCAAAGAAGGGCCGGCAGAGGACGTACAGTCTAGGGGGTGGTCAGAGATAAAAAACCTCACTCAAGGAAAAGATTTGGGGGTGAGTAATAAACCAGGCACATCTCTGAAGCGGCAACATCAACCATTAACTGCTGACTGATATGGGCCTTGCAAAACTCAGAACAGCATTCCGACATCTTAATAAGGAACTTTCAGGACCCTGACCCGTATACGTTAGCCCATATTGGAGTAGCGGCACCAGTTGGAACCCACACTAGCCAAGCCGTAAGAAATAGAGAAAGTGCAAAGGTTTGCAACAAGATAGTTCCCCAGAGCTTAAGAGGTATGTCCTACGAGGAGAGGTTAAGCGAAATCACTGACGACACTGGGAGGACAGAGAGATAGGGGGCATTATAACGACATACAAAAATACTGTGAGGAATTGACAAGGAGGACCCCCCCGCGGATGTTCCAGAGATTGGACCACAGTAACAAGGGACACAGTTGGAGCTGAAAGACACCGATGAATCACAGGGATGGTAGGAAGTATTTCTTCAGCACACAGAGTAGTCAGTAAGTGGAATAGTTTGAGGAAGACGAGGTTGTGGAGGCAGGATCCATACATAGTTTTAAGCAGAGGTAATGATAATGCTCACGCTCAGGTAGGAGTGACCTAGTATCGATCAGTGAAGAGGCGGGTCCAGGAGCTCGGACTCGACCCCGCAAACTTCAACTAGTGTGAGTACAACTAGGTGAGTACAACAGGTGAGTACACACCACACACACACACAACACACAATTGGAAGTTGGAGACACAAATGAGTCAGAGAGATATTAGGAAGTATTCTTCAGTCATACGGAGTTGTAAGGCAGTGGAATAGCTAGAAAATGGACGTAGTGGTAGGCTGGAAACCATACACAGTTTTAAGACGAGGTTTGATAAAGCCATGGAGCGGGGAGGAGGGGGCCAGTAGCAACCGGTGAAGAGGCGGGCCAGGAGCCTAAGACTCGACCCTGCTACCACAAATGGTGAGTACCACGCACATTTATATATATTTATATATATACATATATATATATATATTATATATATATATATATTGATATATATCTATAAATATATATATATAATAGGATGGGGTTCACTTTGGTGCAAATTGAGGGAAGCCCATTGTTGTAGAAGTGGGATAAAAAAGGCCCTCGAGGAAGATATTTGATTTTTTCCTTGAAGCCATTTTGAATATTTCATTTCTCTACCACCAAATCTTTTATTTTTTACCAATAGGTATATTTTATTACTATATGGTACAAAAATATTTAAGAGAAAATTTGCTAGCGTATAAAGATCATGGTACATATAGTACACGAGTGTTTTTATGTATAGCAGAGGACCACGTACTGGAGAGTAATAATTGTGGTTATACCTGGCTCATGTTTCTGAGAGGCTGTTTCCATTCCTCAGGTTTTTTTTTTTTTTTGATCGTGACGTAGAGACAAGTCTTACCATTCCACGGGGGGCGGGTTAGAACCGCGATCAGAGAGTCTCAGATCTCCAGACCGTCGCGTGGTATGTTTGTTTGCAGTCGTGTCATCTTACATTTCGTGGAGTCAGACAAAGTCTTCTTACACCTGCTACACCTGTTCATTCGTCAGGTGGTCGTGACGTATAGACAAGTCTTCTTACACCTGTTCATTCGTCAGGTGGTCGGGACGTATAGACAAGTCTTCTTCACCGTCAATCAAGATAAATATCCACCGTGTGGGCGAAACATTGCAATGTCTGCGTTTGTGTTTATCGGTATTTGGTACATTTCTCTCTACCTGCTGCTGTACTGGCATCACACAGTAAGTAGGTGCTCCGAATCGTAATGACATGATTGCAAACAAAACCATACTACGGGTGGGGTTTGGAAACCCGCGGATCAGAGAGCTCAAAACTCAGAAACCCCCCTCGCTGGCCCAGTGGCTACGCGTCGGTCTGGAGTTTTTGGTAGACTGCTCTGACGTGGTTCAACCCCACCAGTGGCTAGTTTAGTAGTAAGTAGGTACTTGTTGTGTGTGGCATCCTGGGAGAGAGTAGTATACATTGAGGCTGAAGTTTAAAGTGAGATAGCTAGAATAAACACCTGTATTTATTACCTTGTAAATTCCTTGTAACTTTTTCTTTGTAAAGTATTTGTATATTCTTGGACACTTGTCGTGTTAAGTTAACCTAAGTTAATTATTCAGATCTATCTTTTCACCCACTAAAACCCCCTTCCCATCAACCCACTCTAATAAAATGCAACCCCTTCTCTCAACCACTCAACCCCTCTCATCAACCCACTCAACCCCTCTCATCAACCCACTCCTCCCTCTCTCATTCAACACTTAACCCCCTCTCATCAACCCGCTCTCCCTCTTCAATCAGCCCAACTCCTCCCTCTCTCATCAACCCACACAACACACCCCTCTCATCAACCACTCAACACCCTCTCTTCAACACTCCTCCCCTCTCATCAGCCCACCTCAACCCTTCTCATCAACCCACTTCAACCCCCCTACTCATCAACCCACTCAACCCCCACTCTCATCAACCATCTCCCTCTCATCAGCCCACTCCTCCCCTCTCTTCAGCCACTCCCTCCCCTCTCATCAGCCCACTCATCCCTCTCATACAGCCACTCCTCCCCCCTCTCATCATCCCACTCTCCCCCTCTATCAGCCACTACTCCCCTCTCATCAGCCCCACTCCCCCTCTAATCAACCACTCCTCCCCCTTCATCAGCCCATCCTCCCCTCTCATCAGCCCACTCCTCCCCTCTCATCAACCCATCCTCCCCACTCTCATCAGCCACTCCTCCCACTCTATCAGCCCACTCCTCCCCCTCTCATCAGCCCACTTCCTCCCCCTCTCATCAGCCCACTCCTCCACTCTCATCAACCCACTCAACCCCTTCATCAACCCACTCCTCCCCCTCTCTCAACCCAATCCTCCCCCTCTATCAGCCCATCACCCCTCTTCTCATCAGGCCCACTCAACCCCTCTCATCAACCCACTCCTTCCCCCTTCATCAGCCCACTCCTCCCCTCTCTCAGCCCACTCCTCCCCCTCTCATAACCCACTCTCCTCCCCTTATCAGCCCACTCCTCCCCTCTTATCAACACAATCCTCCCCCTCTCATCAGCCCACTCAACCCACTCTCATCAAACCCACTCCTCCCCATCTCATCAGCCCACTCCTTCCTTTCTCCCCCTCTCTTCATCCCATCTCTCCTCCCCCTCTCATCAGCCCACCCTCCCCCCTCTCATCAGCCCACTCTCCCCCTCTAATCAGCCCAATTCCTCCCCCTTCATCAGCAATCCTCCACTCTCATCAGCCCACTCTCCCCCTCTCATAACCACTCCCTCCCCCCTCTCATCAGCCCACTCCTCCCCCTCGCATCAACCCACTCCTCCCCCTTCATCAAACCTGCTCCTCACTCTAATCAAGCCCACTCCTCCCCCTCTCATTCAGCCCACTCTCCCACCTCTCTCAGCCCACTCCTCCCCCTCTCATCAGCCCCACTCTCCCCCTCTCATCAGCCCACTCCTCCCCCCTCTCATCACCCACTCCTCCCCCTCTTTCATCGCCCATCCTCCCCCTCTCATCAACCCACTCTCCCCCTTCATCAGCCCACTCATCCCCCTCTCATCAACCCACTCCTCCCCCTCTCATCACCTTATCTCACCCTCTCATTCAGCCCACTCCTCCCCCTTCATCAGCCCACTCCTCCCCCTCTCATCAGCCCTCTCCTCCCTCTCATTCAGCCCCCAACTCCATCCCCCTCTCATCAGCCCACTCCTCCCCTCTAATCAGCCCACTCCTCCCCCTCTCATCAGCCCACTCCTCCCCTCTCATCAGCCCACTCCTCCCCCTTCATCAGCCCACTCCCTCCCCCTCTCAGCAGCCCTCCTCCCCTTCATCGCCCACTCCTCCCCACTCATCAGCCACTCCTCCCCTCTCATCAGCCCACTCCTCACCTCTCATCACCACTCCTCCCCTCTCATCAACCCAATCCTCCCCTCTCATCAGCCCACTCTCCCCCTCTCATCCCGCCAACCTCCTCCCCCTCTCATCACCACTCAAACCCCTCTCATCAACCCACTCTCACCATCTTCATCAGCCCAACTCCTCCCCCCTCGAATCAGCCACTCCTCCCTCTCATCAACCCAATCCTCCCCTTATCAGCAACTCCTCACCCATCATCATTCAGCCACTCCTACCCCTTCATTCAACCCACTCTACCCCTCTCATCACCCCAATTCCTCCACCTTCATCAGCCACTCCTACCCCTTCTCATCAGCCACTCTCCCCCTCTCATCAACCCACTCCTCCCCTTCCATCAGCCCACTCTCCCCTCTTCATCAGCCCAGCTCTCCCCCTCTCATCAACCCACTCAACCCCCTCTCATCCCCTTTCTGATGTAAGCACAGCACCTACGTACCACTCTTCATTAATCTTGCCAAAAATCAATTAAAATCCTGAGGGCGGACCGCACCAGCTTAGATTATCCTCTTAACCTTATCATTACTACACCCACAGGTAACCTGAAACTCTTGGGAGGTGTTACCACAGTCTCTTGCCTGGGCAGGTGTACCAAAGGTCTGCCTGGGCAGGTGTACCCACAGGTCTGGCTGGGCAGTGTGTACACTGGTCTGCCTGGGAGGTTGTACCACAGGTCCTTGCCCTGGCAGGTGTACCACAGGTCTGCCTGCGGCAGGTTGCACCAAGGTCTGCTGGGCAGGTGTACCACAGGTCTGCCTGGCAGGCGCACCTACAGGTCTGCCTGTGCAGGCGTACCACAGGTCTGCTCTGGCAGGTGTACCACAGTCTGCCTGGGCAGCGTGCACCAAAGGTTCTGCCTGGGCAGGTGTACAACAGGTCTGCCTGGGCAGGTTGTACCACAGGTCTGCCTGGGAGGTTGTTCCACAGGTCTGCTGGGGCAGGTGTACCACAGGTCCTGCCTGGGAGGTGTACCACAGGTTCTGCCTGCGGCTGTTACCTAAGGTCTGCAGGGCAGGTTGTACCACAGGTCTGCCTGGGACAGGTGCACCACAGGTCTGCATGGGCAGGTGTACCCACAGGTCTGGAATGGGCAGGTGTACCACAGGTCTGCTGGGCAGGTGTACCACAGGTCTGCCTGGGCAGGGTCGTACCACAGGTATGCATGGGCCAGGTGCACCACAGGTCTGCCTGGGCAGGTGTACCAAGTCTGCCTGGGCAGGTAGTTCCACAGGTCTGCCTGGCAGGAGTACACGGTCTGCCTGGCAGGTGTAAACAACAGGTCTGACCTGGGCGAGGTTTGAACCAAGGTCTGCCTGGCTGGTGTACCCACAGGTCTGCATGGGCAGGCTGTTCCACAGTCTGACTGGGCAGTGTGTACCACAGAGTCGCCCTGGGCAGGTGTACCACAGGTCTGCCTGGGCAGGCTGTACCCACAGGTCTGCTGGGCAGGTGTACAAGGTCTGCCCTGGGCAGGTGTACCACAGGTCTGCCTGGGCAGGGTGTACCACAGGTCTGCAGGGGAAGGTGTACCACAGGTCTGCTGGGCAGGTGTACACAGGTCTGCCTGGGCGGTGTACCACAGGTCTGCTGGGCAGGTGTGTACCAAGGTCTGCTGGCAGGTTGTTACCACAGGTCTGTGGGCAGGTGTACCCAGGTCGGCCTGGGCAGGTGTAACACAGGTCTGCCTGGGCAGGTGTCCAAAGTCTGCTGGGCTGGTGTGTTACCACAGGTCTCCTGGGCAGGTGTAACAGGTTACCTATGCAGTGTATTACACAGGTCTACTGAGCATGTGTATAACACAGGTTCTACCTGTGCAGGTGTATAACACGGTTCCTGGGTAGTGTTTACCACAGGTTACCTGAGGCAGTTTTATCACAGGTCTGCTTAGGAGGTGTATTACCGTTTTTACTTTCGTTTTCTCACCTTACTCCCATTTAGTTGTTGACCACATTACACTTATTATTATCCCCCCAAAACCCCACCTTACAACTTTTTACTTATAAACACCCTTACAATATTTACATAATATAACACTTACACCATTTCCCTATATACACCCACCTTACACCTTTTCCTTATCTATAACCCTTAACATCTTATACTTTGTATTTTGTATCGAAACACTACATATACACGCTTTATCTTCAGGATACTTAGATTCTATTTATATATAGATATTTTGATGTTAATGCAGATAGTCTTTCGATTATAGTATTAAGACCCGGTGTCTTATCTTTATTAAAACCTCAGTTTCCTATTATACCACAGATCACCCTTTTATCTTAGAAATAACCACTTACCTACCTTGATCTCGCAGTGGATCTCCACCCCTTAACCTTTTTTATTGTGTTGTGTTATCCTTGTCATTTTCCTCTGTAATACCACACCACTTTGCCTGGGCCAGTTCATACCAATATTTCTTCTGGTCCACATATACCCAGTTCTATTGAGAATTGTTGTCAGTCGTGCCACCTTGTGTGTCTACCGTTGTGTTACTGATTCTACGATACGCAATACAATATATCTCGTGAGAGCCTGTGTTAGGTAGGACTATAACTACCACCCAATATACTTACCATACTATAAATGTATATACATACCTTACCTATACTACTACTAAGTATTATATGTATTTATTATATAGTTGTACTCACCTAGTTGAGGTTGCAGGGATCGAGTCCAAGCTCCTGGCCCGCCTCTTCATGGTGTGGGTGTGTGTGTATACATGTTATGTGCACCAGAGATTTCCTTAAACATATCGTGCGCTCACTCGCTCGTACATTCTTGCAGCATGTGTGTATACATTTATATAAACATATATTGAGCACATGTGTGTTTACTTCCCAGCTCCCCCCCACCCTCCACCCTGCATATAAATTCAGCATTGTATAAACACGAATTAATGAATGCATATGCGTTGCATATTACTTTGTATAAACACTGCCGAAAATTTAGTCCCCCGCGTGCATACACAAGTTAAACAGTGATATTAATTCTTGTTATGAAAGTTATGTAGTTGAAAGTGAACTGAAGTAGCTGCTGATCAGGTTAGTAGTATTACACACAGTAAGTTGTGGAGGTGGTACTGAAAACTTTCATGTACCAACCGTAAGGAACACTACAATGATGAGGAGGAGAGATTGAACAGCAAGACTGGACCTTGTATTCACCTTGAGTAGTGCAGGATATTGAGGACATCACATATGAAGACCACCTGGGGCCCAGCGATTTCATGTGTGGGGTTTTAAGCTTCGAATACACAGAGCTACAAGTGGAGGGGGAAGCAGGAAGTCAGGCGAATGAAAACCAAACTACAGGAGAGGGGAACATACACAGGAATGAGGAACTTCCTGAACGGGGGTTCAGTTGGGACCAGAGAATGGCAGGGAAGCCAGTTAATGAGAGATGGGAATATGTAAAACAACAATGTGCAAAGGAGGTGAGGAGAGGTTTTGTTACCCAAGGGTAACAGGATTAATGAAAAGCCAGGATGAGCCATGGTTCACCCAAAGGGTGAAGGAGGCAAAAACCAAGTGTGATAGGAAAGGAAGAAGTATAGAAGGCAAAGACCCAGGAGATAGGAGGCAGTCGTAGAGCTAGATTATGATTATGCACAGATAAGAAAGGAGGCCCCAACGACAATATGGGGAAAAAAAAAACGACTAGCAGCGAAAGCCAGATCTGTCCGAAGCTGTTATACAGCCACATCAGAGGAAAACAACAGTCAAGGACCAGTGTAAATCGCTAAGGAATGGAAGAAGGAGAGACAAGGAAATGACCGTGAAGTTGTGAGGAACTCGACAAGAGATTCAAAGACTATGTTCACGAGCTAGAAGAATGACTCCCGACAAAGACCGGAGGAGGTGGGGTACACCCCAAGTGCTGGACACAGACACACAACTAAGGAAGAAGTGAAGAGACTTCTTTTGGGAAGGGTGAGCTAGATACTTCAAAGGCAATGGGTGGCCAGCTAACATCCTCCCTGGGTCCTGAGAGAGGGCAGCAGAGGCATATGGTACCCTTAACAACAATATTCATACATCTATGTCGAAACAGGGAGATTGCTGAGGCATGGAAAGGCAGCAAATGTAGTCCCAATCTTTAAAAAAAGGAGGACAGACATGACGCACTAAACTACCAGACCAGTGTCACTGACATGTATAGTATGCAAAGGATGGAGAAGATTATCAGGCGAAGAATGGTTGGAACACCTAGAAAGGAATTATCTCATCACAGCAGCCAAACATGGTTTCAGAGACGGAAAATCCCTGTGTCACAAAACCTACTGGGAGTTCTATGACCTGGTGGACTGCAGTAAGACAAGAGAGAGAGGAGTGGGTGTGGTCGGATTGCATTTTCTTTTACTGCAAGAAGGCGTTTGACACAGTACCACACAGAGATCTAGTGCAAAAATGGAGGAACCAGGTAAGGATAACAGGAAAGGCACTACAATGGATCAGGGAATACTTGTCAGGTAGACAGCAGCGAGTCATGGTACGTGGCGAGGTGTCAGAGTGGGCACCTGTGACCAGCGGGGTCCCACAGGGGTCAGTCCTAGGACCAGTGCTGTTTTTGGTATTTGTGAACGACATGACGGAAGGAATAGACTCTGAAGTGTCCCTGTTTGCAGATGACGTGAAGTTGATGAGAAGAATTCATTCGATCGAAGACCAGGCAGAACTACAAAGGGATCTGGACAGGCTGCAGACCTGGTCCAGAAATTGGCTTCTGGAGTTCAACCCCACCAAGTGCAAGTTATGAAGACTGGGGAAGGGCAAAGAAGACCGCAGACGGAGTACAGTCTAGGGGGCCAGAGGCTACAAACCTCACTCAAGGAAAAAGATCTTGGGGTGAGTATAACACCAGGCACATCTCCTGAAGCGCACATCAACCAAATAACTGCTGCAGCATATTGGCGCCTAGCAAACCTCAGAACAGCATTCCGACATCTTAAGGAATCGTTCAGAACCCTGTACACCGTGTACGTTAGGCCCATATTGGAGTATGCGGCACCAGTTTGGAACCCACACCTAGCCAAGCACGTAAAAAAAAACTAGAGAAAGTGCAAAGGTTTGCAACAAGACTAGTCCCAGAGCTAAGGGGTATGTCCTACGAGGAGAGGTTAAGGGAAATCGACCGGACGACACTGGAGGACAGGAGAGATAGGGGGGACATGATAACGACATACAAAATACTGAGAGGAATTGACAAGGTGGACAAAGACAGATGTTCCAGAGATGGGACACAGCAACAACGGGACACAGTTGGAAGTTGAAGATACAGATGAATCACAGGGATGTTAGGAAGTATTTCTTCAGCCACAGAGTTGTCAGGAAGTGGAATAGTTTCGGGAGCGATGTAGTGGAGGCAGGATCCATACATAGCTTTAAGCAAAGGTATGATAAAGCTCACCGTTCAGGGAGAGTGACCTAGTAGCGACCAGTGAAGAGGCGGGGCCAGGAGCTCGGACTCGACTCCTGCAACCTCAACTAGGTGAGTACAACTAAATGAGTACACCTTACCTACCTACCCCTAGTAATGATCAGCGAAGAGGCGGGACCAGGAGCTGCGAATCTACTCCTGCATCCACAAATGAGTACAAACAGGTGAGTACACACACACACACACACACACACACACACACACACACACACACACACACACACACACACAGCAGGCGTAGTGTCTAATCGACATGTACCTAGGACAAAATGGTAACTAACACCCAGAGGAGCTATGATTCGACCCCTGCAACCACAATTAGGTGAGTACACACAATCACATTCACATACACTCACTCTCTCGTCAACACAGCTATCAGACACACTTGTCACCAAGCAATCACTCACAGAGTTGCCGCCTTATCTCTGAGTGAAGAGGGTGATGCTTCGCAAGACTTTATAAATGGGGCGGAGGAGGGAAGATCTAAACCGGGGAGGGAAGACGGGGCGGGGGAGGGAAAGACGGGGCGGGGAAGGAAAAGACGGGGCGGGGGAGGAATAAGACGGGAAGGGAAAAGTTTAAACGAGGAAGTGAAAGGATGAGATAAGGAGGATAGGTGAGAAGTATTGGCTAGGTTTGGATGGGGAGTAGCTGGTGTATGGTGTATTAGTTAAGGATGCGAAAGGGTCCGTGTGGAGATGGTTAGTTGGAATGGACAGGTTTATTCAGTGGGATGGGCTTTATGGGATGGATAGTTGGAAGGGGACAGGTTTATTCGTGGGATGGGACTTTATGGAGATGGATAGTTGGAATGGACAGGTTTATTCAGTGGGATGGGACTTTGTGGAGATGGATAGTTGGAATGGACAGGTTTATTCAGTGGGATGGGACTTTGTGGAGATGTTAGGTTGGGATGGAGAGGGCTATTGTGTAAGGTTATTAAGGTCTGGTCCCGGACCCGACCTCTTGGTTCGTGGACCGACCAATAGGCCTGTTGGTGGTAGCGGCGAGCACTGCAGCGAGGGCACCATACACCGTGCCTGGATGAATAAAACGTGTATGAAACACCTGGGATTGTAGACTGACGAGACGTTTCGCCCACACAAGGATATCCAGTTGCTTAGTCTTGATAAGTGTCTTGGTTCCTTAACCTGATGATGTGTCTTTAGTTGAGAAGTGACGTTGAAGAGCTTCTCTTGTGTTTTATTCGTCAAGTGGGAAACTTACTGAAGGTTGTGTGTGTGTGTGTGTGTGTGTGTGTTTCTCTCTCTCTCTCTCTCTCTCTCTCTCACACACACAGGCAGATTTTATCGAAAAATTACATTAGGAATAGGACTAACTTTACATCACAAAACCTATGTATCAAATATTTCTTCCAGCTCCTCAGAGATGGGTCGCCGGCCCTGGATGTTGTAAGCGTCGCCTCTCTGGATCGCAGCACCGAGTTTCTGGAAAAGAAAGATGATCGTTCTGCGATTTTTTATTTCCCTGGCAAGTCTCTCACTCAACGTCTTCACAAACTTCAGAGAACACTTGGCCCACGCTGCGACGGTCTCTGATTCTATTGAAACTAAGTTATGTCGTGCTGCCTGGACCATTTATGATCATTTGTATCGTAGCTCGGTTGGTAGAGAACTCAACTTACACATTGAGGTCCGTGGTTCGATCTCCGGCACGGGTGGAAACATTGGGGCGTGTTTCCTAAAGACATCTGATGTACCTGTTCACCTAGCAGTAAGTAGGTACCCGGGTGTTAGCCGACTGGTGTGGGTCGCATCCCGGGGACAAAATTAACACAAGTTCCCCGAAATTTTCTGCAAACCGGATTGTATTGTATGTCTAGAACGCTAAGTTCTGTAAAATTTTATTATATTTGTTAAAAATAAAAAATATTAGGTGGGTCCCGGCTGTGAGATGTAGTTCCCCAGTGTGTTGACTGTGTTTCCGGGGGTTGAATAGGACCCCACAGGCCATGGGGTTTTGGGTGTCGGGGTCCCCACATGGAGAAGCCCCACCGGAAAACCTACCAACCTGTTTGTGGCTACCGTCGGCCCCTGAGTACCAGGGGTTTAATTTTGTGCTAACCAGTGAGCGTGTCAAAGCTTCATTTGTAATACCACGGAGGTGTCGTGAAAGTTATTTCCTATTTTGTGTTGGGTGAGACTATGGTGTTGAGATGGCTTCTATATGCAAAGAGATGAGCTCCTGCTTTTTTGGGCTTTTGCCCAACAACATTGCCCAAAAAACTGTCCAGAAAACATTGCCCAAACTTGTCCAAAAAACATTGTCCAACAACATTGCCCAGCAACTTTGTCCAACAAATTGTCCAGAAACTTTCCAACAATTTGTCACAACTTTGTCCAACCTTGTCAACACTTTGTCCAACAACATTGTCCAACAACTTTGCCAAACAACTTTGTCCAACAACTTGTCCAAAACATTGTCCAACAACATGCCCAACAACATTGCCCCGCAACTTTGTCCCAACTTTGTCCAGAAACTTGCCAGAAACATTGCCCCAACAACGTTGCCCAACAACATTCCCCAACAACTTGTCCAACAACATTGTCCGCAAACATTGTCCGCAACATTGTCCAACAACATTGCCCAAAAACGTTGTCCAACATTTTGCCCAACAACATTGTCCAACAACTTGTCCAAAAAACATTGTCCAGCAACATTGCCCCAACAACATTGTCCGAAAACTTTGTCCAACAAATTGTCCAAAACATGTCCAAAACATTGTCCAACCGTTGCCAACAACTTTTCCCAAAAAAACATTGTCCGAAATTGTCAACACTTTGTCCAGCAACATTGTCAACAACGTTGTCCAACCATTGCCCCAAAAACTTGTCCCAACATTGTCCAGCAACATTTGCCCAGCAACTTGTCCAGCAACTTTGTCCAACAACGTTTGTCCAACAACATTGTAGGCGATTTTTCCCCCGATGGGATGACCCTAGAAATATTTCAAATTGGGCGGAATGCACTCGTCCGGTCTGCTTTTTAAAGTCGTGCCGAGTGGTAAAACTTGCGTTTTTGGTTTAAATGAAACGTCTTTTTGCGAATAAGGAAAGCGAAAATTTGTGTATGCAAAAAAAAATTTGGGAAAAAAAACTTTGAACCTAAACAAAAAAAAATATAATTGTGTTTATTTTTAAAATTTATTGTAAATTTTTTTGTTGGTTGGGAAAATTTAAAATTGCGCTTTTTATAAAAAAGGTTAGGAAATTTTTCTAATTTTTTTTTTTGTACAAAGTTATTAATTTTTGCTTTAAATAAATAAAAAAAAATTTAACTTTAAACTTAAAAAAAAAATTTTAGAAGGATTAAATTTTTTAAAGATTTTCTTGTAAAATTGCCCGTTTTACCTATTCGGCACAACTGTGGTGTGTGTGTGTGTGTGTGTGTGTGGGTTTGTTTGGTGTGTGGTGTGGTGTGTTGTGTGTGTGGTGAAAACACCAAGGAAAATTAAAAATAAAACCTGAGCGCTTTGTTTTTGTGAACACTCGACTGAAGATTGTAAGCACATAAAACGCTCAGGTTTTCTTTCTTTTTTAAAGTAGATTTTTTACAATTTAAATCACGGTTTATTGTAAATATCGTCTGCCAAAAGTGCCATTTTTTTCCCTGTTATTCCTGTTTACAGATGCCCCAAGCAAAATTTAAAAAATTCCCCTTTTGGTTGAGAATTGTTGGGGGGTTTGTTTAAATTTCTGCAGGTTTGGGACGCACTATAATCCCTACCCAAAGCCCAGGGCCCCCCCGTCCTGGATTCCACTACTTTCCCCGAAGGAAGGAGGGACCCCCTCCCCAAATCTGTACTGGGGGCCACGGTTTGTGCAATGTGCCCCCAAAACACCAATCTCTGACAGACAAAATACGCCTAAAAAAAGACCTCGAATGCGGGTTTTTTGGGTTTTGTGCAATAAAGTGTGAACTTTGGGCAGGTGTGTGTGCCCTTTCCCATCGGGCCTATAGTGAAGAGCCTGTTCCACAAGGCACGTACTCCCCCATCTTATTCCTTATCCTCATTAGGGATATACACCACGCCCGTACACCCTTTTGCAGATGATTAGGCTTCATGAGGCTGTCTCTGCTGGGACGGGTTAACCTCCAAGAATATAAACAAAGTTTTCCAGGGGGAAACGGAAACAATATATGTTCAATGAGGAAAAATTCCAACACCCCTTATGGAAACTGGAGGAGAAATTTACTAGAACAGAGTATTCTATGATTTTCCGGCCATACAATAGAGCGGGAAAAAAAATGTAAGGGACCTGGGAGTAGTAATGCTGGGATCTCATTTTAAAGGATCACAACAGTCCCAACGATCGCACGTGCAAAAAAAGATTAGGATGGATAATGAGAATTTTAAAAACGAGAGATCCCAAAGCCCTGTGTCCTTTTAAAAAATCATTGTTCTCTTAGGTGGAAACGCTTTTACTTAACATTCCATACAAAGAGGGAAATGCAGATCTAGGAGTGTCAGGATCCTTTACTGCACGTATAAGTTCTGTCAAGCACCTTAAAAAGGGAACGTTTGGGAAACCCCACTTGATTGTCTCTTTGGGAAAAACGCAGGAGGGAGAGATAATCATAATCTACACTGGAAAATTTTGGAAGGGAAGGGCCCCAAAATCTGCACACAGAAATACTCCCACGAAAGAAAAAAGAGGGGGGCAGGCGATGAAAAAATCCCGCCAATAAAAGGAGGGGCGCCTTTGGGTAACTTAAGAAAAACACCAAAAGTGCCCGGGGCCCAAAACTTTTTCAAGCCTTCCATCAACATTAGGGAAATTCCCAAAAACCCTGGCTGCCTTCAAGGAGAGCTGGACAGAACCTAAAGTCAGGCCGGATCAGCGGGTGTGGTGTGTCGGACTGCGGGGGCCGAGAAAACGCCTAGTTGATCGGCCCCTAAACCATCGGGGGGCCCGGGTCATGGCCCGGGCCGGGGGGGCTTTGCCCCCCCGGAATAACCTCCGGTAACCAGCCGGGTGAGGGACTGATTCCCTTCTACAAGGGAAAAAGTTTATTGTCAAAGGGGTGGTGAAAAAAAATTTTGGTAAGAAAAGCAAAATTGTCACTGCGTGACGTAAATTAAAAAGAATTAAACAGAAACAGACCAGGAAAAAATTTTTTAGGATCTGAAAGGATTGGTTGGTTGAAAGCCGGGGGGTGGCAGATAAAAAGGGAAAAAAGCAAAGGATTGGAGGGGGGGGGGGAGAGAAACAGGAAGCTTTCCTGAAAGAACGCGTGGGGTGAGCTAGCTCGAGTGTTTCGCGACATGTATCAATCAGTAACCGCTGCACAAATGCAGACGGGGGAAATTTAAGTAGCTTCCCGGAACCTTAACAAGGGGCATTAAAGGGCACTATATAAGTAATTAAGACATCTGGGGTATCAAGCGCCCAAAAGGGAACCCTGAAAATTTTAAATAAGCTGGAAAAAGTGCAAAACACCACACACACACACACACAACCAAAAAAGTTTGTCACGTATTTAAAAGTGCAAAAAAAGCTATAAAAAAAGAAATTAGCTCAAGGTTACGTCACTAACATCCGGGTTTTTTACAATATGGCCTGTTTGCAGGGTTGTTGTTGTGCATGTGTTGTGTGTGCATGTGTTTTCTTGTGCAGGGGTTGCTGGATGCAGGTGTTGCTGTTTGTGCAGGTGTTGCGGTGATGCGGTGTTGCTGTTGTGCAGGTGTTGTGTGATGCAGGTGGTTGCGTGATCTGTGTTTCTGTTGTGGCGGGGTTGCTGTGATGCAGGTGTTGGTTGTCAGGTGTTTCGTGGCAGGTGTTGTGTTTTGCAGGTGTTGCTGGATGCAGATGTTGCTGTGATGCAGTGTTTTCTGTTGTGCAGGTGTTGCTGTTGTGAGGTGTTTCTGTGATTTCAGGGTTTTTCGTGTGCAGGGGTTGCTGTTTTGCAGGTGTTGCTGTGTGCGGTGTTGCGTGATCAGGTGTTGCTGTGAGATGTTTGCTGTTGTGCAGGTGTTGGGTGTGATGCGGGGTTGCGTGAGCAGTGTTGTGTTGTGCAGGTGTACGGATGTTGGTATTGCAGTATGCATGTGTTGCGTGATGTAGGTGTTTGTGATGATTGGTTTTCTGTATGATGGTTGTGTTGGCGGTGTTTCTGTGATGCAGGGGTTTTCGGATGCAGGTGTTGCTGTGATGCGGGGTTGCTTTGGCAGGGTTGCGTGATGAGGTGTTGGTTTCCGTGAGCAGGTGTTGCTGTTGTGCAGGTGTTGCTGTGATGAGGGGTTTTGCAATGTTTCGGGTTTTTTGGTTGGCCGGTGTTTTTTCTGTGGAAAGGGGTTGCTTTGTGAGGTGTTGCTATGATGCGATTTTGCTGTGATGAGTGTTGCGTTGTGCAGGTGTTCTGTTTTGGTGTTGCGTGATGCATGTGTTGCTGTGAGCAGGGGGTTGCTGTGATTAGGTGTTGCTGTGTGCATGTGTTGTGTTTTTCCGGTGTTGCTTGATGCGGGGTTGCTGTGATGCTGTGTTGCTTTTGAGGTGTTGCTGTGACGCATGTGTTGCTGTTGGCAGGTGGCTCGATGCATGTGTTTTCTGTGTCAGGGGGTTCGGTGATGCGGTGTTGGATGCAGGTGTTGCTGTGAGCGGGTTTCAGGTGCTTATTCCTTTAGGGGGCGATTTGTAAGGGAGCGGTGGGGGGGGGGGGTGGATGGAGGGGTTTTCCTGCCACCCGGAGTTTACCCGGGGGTTTTTCCCGGGGATCAACGCCCCCTGCCGGTCCACGACACCCCCGGGGGTCGGCCTGTCAGGCCGTTTCTGCTCGCCGCCGTTATCCCGGTAAAAACCAGCTCGGCTGGTCCGCCCGCTTTGTTCTGACAGCCCCGAAGGGTAGCCGGGGCCCTTTGAAATTTTTCCTTATTTGGTGGGAGGGGGGGGGGTTGAACAGTTTTGGGCCCCAATTGGTGTTTGGGGTGAAAAATGGCGCCCCCACTTTTCATTGGGGGTATTTTGCACTGCCTTCCCGGTTTTTCCTTCGTGGGATGTTTCTGTGGCGATTGGGACCTCCCCTTTTGGATTTTCCAAGGTAAATTCATACATCTCTCCGCCTTGTTCCCGCGAGTAAAGTATGTCTTTCCAAGCGTTTTCCCAGTTCTGAGGTGTTTGTTGGAATTTTTGTGCAGTAAAGGTTCTCTTACACACTCTGCAATTTCACCCGCTTTGAACGAACCCGGGGAAGCTTTTTGAAAAGGATCATTTTGGGTTGACATCTTTTTTTGCGTTTCTTATCCCTTCTTCGTTTTTTTTGCAGTTGTGATGGGCATGTTGGATCCTTGAAAGTGAGTCCTCAGACATTACCAACCCCCCGGGCCCCTACATATTTTTTTTGCTCTATTTTATGATCAAATTTTAGTTTAAATAGTTTTAGTTTTTATCTCCTCCAGTTTTCTTAAAGGGGGTATTGGGTTTTTTTTCATTGACTCATTTTGTTTTCCGTTCCCATTGGAAAACGGTTTACCTTCTTGGGGTTTAAAAGTGTCCCAATAGTGGCAGCCTCATGGGGTCCTGTATCGTCGCAAAGGTAACCCGGTGCTGGGGGTCTTGGGGTTGAGGGGGGAACGGAGGGGGGGGGAGACTTTGTAATGGAACGGCTTTTCATATCAGCTTCCGATTTTAAATTGGGCCCTACTTTTTTTTGATGGTTTTAAAATTTGAAATTTCCTCTTCCCCCGTTATCAGCCTTTTTTGTGCGCTATTTTGCCCTGATTGCAATTCCAAAAGCTCGCAAAGTCGTCTTTTACGACCCGTTTTCCCCCTTGTACCGCCCTTCGGATCCAGTGTTGGCCCCAGGGGCTAAACCCTGGTGCCCGGTTGTCAGTTTTTGGAAACCAGGGTTGCAAAGGCTTTTTTGCCTCTTTTAAAGAGTGGCTTTGCTGCCACTTTTATGGAGTGGGGCTATATCCATTGTTTTTAGTGACTGGAATTTCACCCATGTCTTAGCTCCTTCTGTCCTTCTGCATAGTATACTTAGGGCACGCGAAAGGGGTGGCTTTCTCAGAGTCTATCGGAGTTAGGGTAATATCAGAAATTTGGCAATACATTGATGGAGTTTTGAGGCTCATGGAAAAAAATCATATGGATTGTCGATCTTTAGACTAGTGGTTCGCTAAACACACAGTCGTATTGGGATTTCAGTATCTCTGTCATTTCTTTGTTGTCATCTGTGTAAGTCCCATCTTGTCTGAGTAAGGGCCCAATACTGGATGTGGTATTAGCCTTGTTTTTGGCATATGAAAAGAAATATTTCGAATTTCATTCAGTTTCACTAATCGCTTTTAGCTCCTGTCTCCTATCTCTCCTTTATCTTAAGTTCGATACTTTCCACTTCCCTGGTCAGCACTTCCTTTTTTGTATCAGATAATCTAGCGTTCTTGAGGAGCTCAGTGATTCTTTGTGGTCTTCTGTAGAGGGAGCGTCTTTCTCTGTCCAGTTTACTTCTTTGTTAGGGGAATGTGTCTTGAACACACTTCAGCTGCTAGGAGTTGATCCTTTCACGGCACTGGTTTGGAGTCATATTGTTTAAGACATCTTCCCAACACGTTTCATTTAAGATATGGTTCACCTGCTCCCAGTTGATGTTCTTGTTGAAGTCGTATTTGGTAAAGACACCTTCACAGGTATGTGCATTTTGCTGATCAGGACCCCTGTGCATGTAAGCCTGAACTTCGATTAGATTGTGATTGGATTTTTTTTTTCTAACCAGGTCCTCATTTTTTGTAAAGATAAGTGTGTTTTCCAGTTTTGTTGGCTCCACTATTTGCTGGCTTAAGGTGTGTTTTTCGCAGAGACTTAGTAGCTCATGTGTGTGTGACCTTTCATCTGCGCTACCTCCGGGGATTGTTTCAGCTATAACATTATTTGCTACATTCTTCCATTTTGTATGCCTTAGGTTGAAATCACCAAGCAGTAAGATGTTTGGGGATGGAGCTGGAAGGTTTTCCAGACAGTAATCAATTTTCAGTACCTGTTCCTTGAACTGTTGGGAGGTTGCATCTGGTGGCTTATATACAACAACAATGACTAGGTTTTGGTTCTCGATCTCTATTGTTAGAACTTCAACTACATTTGTGGTGTTCAGCGTCTCTGTGCAGATGAGCGACTCTTTGACATACAGGCTAACCCCCCTTGTTGCCTGTTCTTTCTGTCACATCTAAAAAGGTTGTACCCATTTATCCATATTTCTTTGTCAAAGTGGTCTTTTGTGTGGGTCTCTGTGAAGGCTGCAAACATTGCATTTGACTCCTCTAGAAGTCCACTGATAAAAAGTATTTTCTTGTTGGTGGATGGCTTAAGGCTATCGTTTATATTAGCAAATATAAACGAGGTTGTATTTTGTGTTGGGGGATTTTGTTATTGGCATCAGTAGTTGTTGTTCTGGAGGGCCATGGGGGGGGGGGGCACTGGCTGTGCCTCCAGCCTAAAAGAGCTCCAAGGTGGTGGACTATTTTTCTCTCTTTCCATTTTCTTTCTTCGTTTCCTGCCACTAGAAAATCACGTGGAGTGGGGTTGTCGTAACTACTGTTGTTTGTCTTATGAGGTCTGTACCTCCTAGCACTGTGAGAGGTGGCTCTGTGAGTGGTGGCACTGGGCACCGACTACCAAGGGCCGTTATAATACACCATCTTGAAGTGCCTAAGCCTGGATAAATGATGAGTCAAGTAGGTAAGGATGAATATGTAGGTAGGTAGGATGGATAAGAATGAGTAAAATATTGAGTAAGACGTGATTAATTATGAATTAAGTGCGTGAAGATCAATGCGTAGATAGGATAGATAAAAATGAGTAAAGTAGTAAGTAGAGGTTAATAGGTGGGTAGGAATGAGTAGATGTTGGTTAAGGATGAATAAAGGGCTGGGTAGTAACGCGTCTGGGATGGGTATGGGTGTACAAGACAGGATAATAAGGTATCTTATTACAAGTACATGTACAAGGTATACAGGCCTAGCTGACATCAGTGACATACTACTATATAGAAAGCCGCTTGTTATGCTGAACATTTCGGGCAAATTAGGCCAGTTTTGTCCCAGGATGCGACTCACACCATTCGATTAACACCCAGGTACCCATTTTACTGATGGGTGAACATAGACAACCAATATTTCTATCCTCGCTGGAAATCGAACCCAGACCCTCGCTGTGTGAAGCGATAGCTTTAGCCACCAGGCCACGGGGATGGGTAATGGGTGTTTTAAGGGTATTTTTGTGTGTCTTCTATTGCAACGTTCATATATGAACGTTCCACATTACTGCTCGCCCACCTCGTTGTATGTGGGTGGTGGTGACGAGGAAAGATTGAAGGGGGTAGGGAGGGGAGGGAGGTTAACGTGGAAATGGGAAGGGGTGTACGGTGACATGGGGTTAGGGAGAGATGGTGCACTGAGGATAGGTGTTGATTGGAAGGGGTGAAGGGTGTGGGGGGTTAGGGGAAGGAACTGTTAGTGTGGAATGGGGTGTGGGTGGAAGGGGTGGTTAGGGGGGGGTGAGCTGTGTGGGTGGGGCGGTATTGGTGGGCTGCAGTGTATGATGGAGTGGGTTAAGTAGCAGTAGAACGTACACTGTGATCGCCACCTTGAATTATACATTCAGTGGGCTCGAGTGGTCTTCAGGGTGGGCTAGAGTGGTCTTTAAGGTGGGCTAGAGCGGTCTTCAAGGTGGGCTGGAGTATTCTTCAAGGTGGGCTAGATTGGGCTTCAAGGTGGGCTAGGGTGGTCTTCAAGGTGGGCTAGGGTGGTCTTCAAGGTGGGCTTGAGTATTCTTCAAGGTGGGCTAGGGTGATCTTCAAGGTGGGCTAGGGTGGTCTTCAAGGTGGGCTAGGGTGGTTTTCAAGGTGGGCTAGAGTATTCTTCAAGGTGGGCTATGGTGGTCTTCAAGGTTGGCTAGAGTATTCTTCAAGGTTGGCTAGGGTGATCTTCAAGTTGGGCTAGATTAGTCTTCAAGGTGGGCTAAAGTATTCAAGGTGGACTAGAGTAGTCTTCAAGGTGGGCTATGGTGGTCTTCAAGGTGGGCTAGAGTATTCTTCAAGGTGGGCTAGGGTGGTCTTCAAGGTGGGCTAGGGTGGTCTTCAAGGTGGGCTAGAGTATTCTTCAAGGTGGGTTAGGGTGATCTTCAATGTGGGCTATGGTGGTCTTCAAGGTGGGCTAGAGTATTCTTCAAGGTGGGCTAGGGTAGTCTTCAAGGTGGGCTTGAGTATTCTTCAAGGTCGGCTAGGGTGATCTTCAAGGTGGGCTAGGGTGGTCTTCAAGGTGGGCTAGGGTGGTTTTCAAGGTGGGCTAGAGTATTCTTCAAGGTGGGCTATGGTGGTCTTCAAGATTGGCTAGAGTATTCTTCAAGGTTGGCTAGGGTGATCTTCAAGGTTGGCTAGGGTGATCTTCAAGGTGGGCTAGGGTGGTCTTCAAGGTGGGCTAGATTAGTCTTCAAGGTGGGCTAAAGTATTCAAGGTGGACTAGAGTAGTCTTCAAGGTGGGCTATGGTGGTCTTCAAGGTGGGCTAGAGTATTCTTCAAGGTGGGCTAGGGTGGTCTTCAAGGTGGGCTAGGGTGGTCTTCAAGGTGGGCTAGAGTATTCTTCAAGGTGGGTTAGGGTGATCTTCAATGTGGGCTATGGTGGTCTTCAAGGTGGGCTAGAGTATTCTTCAAGGTGGGCTAGGGTGGTCTTCAAGGTGGGCTAGGGTGGTCTTCAAGGTGGGCTAGGGTGGTCTTCAAAGTGGGCTAGAGTATTCTTCAAGGTGGGCTAGGGTGGTCTTCAAGGTGGGCTAGGGGTGGTCTTCAAGGTGGGCTAGAGTATTCTTCAAGGTGGGCTAGGGTGGTCTTCAAGGTGGGCTAGGGTGGTCTTCAAGGTGAGTTAAAGGTGTTTGGGGTAAGTTAAGTGTGAATTAATGTGGGTTAAAGATGTCCATTGGTTTATTAAATGCGACTTAGGGGGGGGTTAAAGATTTCATAGGATGGGTTAAAGGTGCAAAAGGGTGGGTTAAAGGTGCACCAGGGTGGGTTAAATGTGCCCTATGGTGGGTTAAAGGTGCAAAAGGGTGGGTTAAAGGTGGCATATGATGGGTTAAAGGTGGCATATGATGGGTTAAAGGTGCAAAAGGGTGGGTTAAAGGTGCCCTATGGTGGGTTAAAGGTCTCTCAAGGTAGGTTAAATGTAACTTAAGGTTGGGGTATCTTAAGGTGAGTTAAAGGTGTCTTAAGGTGGGTTACGTATTACGTTATTTAACATGGCGGTTAAATAATGTCAAATTAACAAGTCTTAAAATTGTATTGTGGGAAAGTTGAGAGAGGAGGGGGAGGTGGAGAGGGGAAGGGGAAGAGGGGAAAAGGAAGGGGGGATAGTGGAAAGGGAGGGGAGGGATAGAGGAGTAGGATGAAGGTATGGAGGAAGGGGGGTGAAGAGGGGATGGATCGGGGTGAAGGAAGGGTGAGTAGAGGATGGATGTGGTGGATGGATGGGGAGGGAATGGGGTGAATGGAGAAATGTGATAAGAGTATTATAGGAAAAGATGGGTGAGGAAGGGAGGGGTTAACAGCAAGTGCATGGGGAATAGAAGCGGATGAATGGGGCGTAGGGAGAATAAAACAGAATGGATAGGAGAGGAATGAATGGAGGGTTTGGGATGGACCGGGCAAGGATAGAGGAGGAAGGAGGGGGATGAATGGATTGTAAGGGGTTGGAGAGAGGGGTAGAATGGGGATAGAGGGGAGGCGAAAAGGGCGATTTTTGCACAAGTTGGCGACACTTGGCAGCGAGGGATAGATGGGAGGGGGGTGAGCGGGGGTGGGGGGAGGCTAGGGGCCGGCCGAGGCTCGGCAGCTGCAGTTCAAAAGCGACCCCCAGAGTCAGTCTAGCGGCGGCCGCCGCGGTGGGTGGGTGACTGCGCGCTTCCCCTCCTACGCCCTCGTGTCCATCTACTCGCTCTCATCCTCCGGCCCAAGTCTCGGAAAGACTGGCCAAGTGGATGAGACATAGTGAGTTTGTAAAACAAAAAAATAACCTCATCTACGTTAGAAGCGAAGCTCTAGGAGTGCTCCACCTCCCCTCCCCCCCACTACCCACCCACTGTAGGCTCCATGTTTTGCTCTGTGTCTCATCACTCTCAGTTTTAACGTTATTGAGAGACCAGGAATGCAGGTTGCTTAATTGCAGTATTCTAATTGCTATACTTTGTTTTGTTTAGTCATAGCATGTTTATAGATTTCTAAGACATTTAAGTGGAATTATTAATTTCTTGCTAAGGAACTTTTTGCTTTAGTTGCTAAGTCCAAAATTTCTTTCATTTTAGCCGTTTTTTATTTCAGTAACTTAATTTTGTCTTTCAGGGAGTTTATTATTATATTTTTTTTTGCTTTTTATAACGTGGTATGATGCCATTTAAAGTTAGCCAAGCAGTTAGGATGCTGCAATGTTGGATGTTTTAGAGACGTTGAGCTTGTGTTTGCAGGATGAGTTTTTTGATATGTTACTGTGTCTTGCGAATTTGTTATATAACTCCGCTTCTCTGGCCGACGTGTACGCTGCTTGCCTTGTTATCCTGAGGACTATGGTTGAATTTGATGATATTGCCATGGTAGTATCGGAGGTGGTGGTGGTGGGTGGATGTCTACGGGAACTGCACGCCTATTATCATCATCACCCCACACCCTTGTCATCACCACCCACACCCTCGTCAACACCACCCACACCCTCAACACCACCTACGCCAGCCTCGCCAGCACAGCCTTCACCTCCATTGCCAACACATGCCTCGCCAACACCACCTACACCAGTCTCGGCAGCACCACCTACACCAACCTCACCAACCACCTACACCAGCCTCGCCAACCACCTGCACCAGCCTCACCAACCACCTGCACTAACCTCACCAACCACCTGCACCAGCCTCGCCAATCACCACCAGCCTCACCAACCACCTACACCAGCCTCACCAACCACCTACACCAGCCTCACCAACCACCTACACCAGCCTCGCCAACCACCTGCACCAGCCTCACCAACCACCTGCACCAGCCTCGCCAACCACCTACACCAGCCTCGCCAACCACCTACACCAACCTCGCCAACCACCTACACCAGCCTCACCAACACTACCTACACCAGCCTCACCAACACCAACCTCACCAATACCACCTACACCAGCCTCGCCAACCACCTACACCAGCCTCGCGAGCACCACCTACACCAACACCACCTACACCAGCCTCACCAACAACACCAACAACCTCGCCAACACCACATTCACCAACACACACAGTCACCAGCAACGTGCAACTATCCTCAAACACTACTATCAAAAGTCCACTCATGAACCTAGGATACCACTGTACTCCACCACCACTGTACAGCCCCCTCTCACGTTCTCCACCACAACCACCACCACCACTACCCACGCCCCGGGTATAACAAGAACAAGTCATCCTGAAGACAGATACTCAAGCCAAGAGAAGGTATGTGCCTTGGGCACCGCCTGCAGCAAGAAGCACCGACATTCACTTAAGGTCCACCTCGTAGCAGCTTGCTACGTGGCTTAAGGTACGTTTTACCCCGGCATGTTATGTGTGGCATGTAGGCTTTGTGCTTCTAGATGCGTTAGTAAAGTGAGTTTTCTCTTGCTTTGCAAATCTTTGATAGACGAGCTTGTTTAAAATTTTTGTTTTGATTGACCAGTCCAGTTTTCAAGGTTTTTTTTTTTTGTGTTGGATCATGTTAGACTATTTTTTTCCCCAGCACGACACTGTTCTGGTACAGATTTTTTTTTGTATTTTATGTCGGAGTAAAGTGGAAACGAGAATTACACAGCATAAAAAGTGTCTGGATAAAATTTACGAGTTACAGATAATGTGATGAAAATGTCAAAGCAAGACGGAATTCGCAAAAATAAATTCGAAATGAATAGACTTGTATAAGATACACAAAAAATGGGTTTCGCAATAGAAATACAGATAAGTAGCTTACAGATAGGGTAGACATACGTGGGAATGGGTGGGTGCGAGGAGTTGGCTAGCTTGGCCAATAGGCCTATTACAGTGCTTTTGTGTTACCTATATATCATCATTATTAAAGACACTTTCTAGAAAGCTTTAAAAATCATGTTAGGGAGTAGGACCTATTTCATTTGGTCTAATAGGCCTACTGAAGTGTTTCTTTTTCTAAGGCAGTTTTTTGGATTATCTTTACCAGTGCCTCCTGGTGTGCCAATAAATTGCCGACCTTGCTGGACATTTAGGGAGTAAACGCCCCATTGCGAGCCGTGTCCTCTCCAATCGATTCCTGGTTTTAGGTCCTTAGCTTCACAACCGAAAGGACTCGGGTTCAAATCACAGGCGAAGCGGAACGTGTGGACTGCTCTCCTTGTGTATGATGGCAGATATTGCCATCCAGTATGGTTGACAACGTGCCACTCTGTAGAACCTTATCAAGTCATTACTAATAACGAAGGTTTGCTCCTGCACAGTGTCTTATTACCCTGTCGTTGTCCTCGATCTCGCTGCTTCTGTTTACCTAGAAATAAATAGATTAGGGAAATAACCACATGGCTCGACTTTCATGGTTTAGCTTAGTCTATTAACCTTCCAAAACTATTGATCTTTCGAAAGCCATATATTAATGTTAGCCTACTTGGGGTATAGGCATTCTACTTAATAAGAATGAATCAAGTTTACATTGCAACTTGCTCTGCACATAGGATGACTGGAACTTGAGAGAAAGTTTCGTTACAAGTTTCATTCTCCTATGTTCGTGTTATTCGTGTATTGTTCCAGTCACGGCATTGTGCCTTTTTATTCTTCGTTTCTTTCTACATTCTCGGTCTGTTTTTCATGCTTAAATACAATTGCGAAACCCTTTACTTTATAAGTTTACGTTTAGATAAATAATCTTTTGAATTATATTGGCCATATTATGTTTGACTAGGTTTCGGTTTGCAAAGACGTATAAAAGTTAAATAATTTTAAACAAAAATTGTAAGTATATATAGCCTAGCATAGCTTATTAATATTGGTATCTTTTGTGTTTTTATTTACTTGCATTTAAGAATAATGTACAGGAAAGGAAAAATAAAAATATTAAAACTTTTGACCATTAGAAGTCTGAATATAGAAATGATCGACTAGGCTGCGATACACAGCGAACTCTGAAAAAAAGAATTGTGTTATGTGCTGGTGTAGTTAGAACATTGTAGCTTTTGCTCATATTCAGGGATTTTTTCGTTTCCATCAAGAGGATTACGTACCTACAGAACTAGCTTTGGACATGGAGCGGCATAGATATGTCTTAATATTCTTGTTGACGTTCGTATACCAAGGAACATTCCAGGTGGTGGGTTCATTGATGTCACCCCTGTCAAGTGAGGATCCATGCTGCAGGGTTACATTGTCATACCCGTCAACCTTGCATCTCTGCTGCCAGGATTCTGTGATCAAGACAGTTTATTGCCCGCATGACTAACGAAATCATAATGATGCAATTGTAAACAGCTCATTAAACGGAAGGGAAGTCGAGCTCCATGGCAAGCCAGTGCTAAATCTAGCAGGGCAATGCACTATCCATTGTGCCATTCCAGCCAAGTAAGATTCATCCAGCTAGATTTATTTCTACACTAGGAAGGTTAGCATGGGTCCCACTGTGACTACAAATGCAGATTGAATTAATTGTATTGGGGCCAGTATGCTGGGAGGAAGATGGATTAGAAGTGTGCTTGCAAAGAGGGGAAGGAGACAAGAGAGTGGTGGAAGTAAACAGGAAGACTGTGACGAGGAGGAGGAGGAAGAATGGTAACCATACGTAAAATGATGAAAGTAATGGGGGGGGGGGACACAGGTTACGAGAGAGAGAGAGAGAGAGAATCAGTGTTATATTGACAGATATTAGCTGACAAAATATGAGGGAGGGGGAGGTAAAAACAGAAACATCTAGAAAGAGGGTGAGGAAGAGGAGGTAGGAAGAGAGGGGAAGGGAAAGAATGGAAACACAAGAGGAACCGAAAAAGAAATAAGTATACTCAGTATATTGATTTGTGATGTCTCCACACTTGGACAAGATTGCTATTTAATGAATGATGGTGAATATGTTTTTTTATTCCTTCTGGTTAAAAAAATCTACACATACACAATCATGTGGCCGCTAAGGGAATAATTATAATTGTTACTTACTTTAATTTTCCAGTAAAGACTAGTGAGCTTAAGGTATCTGATCCTGACTACATCGAAGCCCAGTCTCAGACCAAGTATCACATATTGGGAAGGCTGTGGATCAACAGACACAGGAAAGCAAACGAATGTTGACTAAATGGAAGTTGAAATTTGTATCATTTACCTGAACACTTGAATGTGTGTCTAAGCCTTGCAATAAGTTAAGAAAGCCTAGGGAACGAATGGATTTGACAGTTAAAAATAGGAGAGGAGAGTTATTGGATGGAGAGTTGGATAAAACGAAAAGGGGTAAAGCAGCCGGGATCATGAAAGAAATGTTTAAAGCAGATGAATTTAAAGAGGAAAAAAAAAATTCAGTCTTCAAAATTCCAGGAGGTCATTATCAATGTACTGTGACCTGCTTTGTAATGAGGAACCCGCCCGCTTCGTTCCAAAAACTGATCCATCAGTCTGTTAAACAACTTGGAGGCACGGCGGCCAACCTAAATCAAGTTGTAGGTTGCTGTTTCCCTGGGAGGGAGAAGAGAGGTACCTAATAATATATGAATGAGAAACTTGAGAGCGTGGCACACTGGAGTGAGAGATGGGAGTAGATTCAACCCAGTGGAAACCAGCGGTGTCTTGAGTTCAAGAAAGCACTATGTCAGCATCAGTGCCTCGAGACTCTTCAACTTGCTAATAGCAAATATCGGGAATATTGCTAGAACAAAGTTAGACATTTTCAAGAGGAAATTGGAACACTGATCACCTGCAAGTGTTTGACCAGCTAAGTTGTGCTAGTTGTGTGGGTCTCTGAATCTCTAGCATCAACCGCCTGGATGATCAGGTGGCCAACAAGAAAGCCTGGCCTCACGCCTAGCTGTGAGAGAAGAGCACTCGAAATCGGTCATAAATGTCACAGGTATACGAAACTGAGAAGAGACCATCAGTCCTATCAAAGTGGAAAACATTAAGTCATCTATTTCATACTCTTGACAAAATGAATGTAGTACCCATGGCTGCCTTCAAGACGGAGCTGGAGAGGTAATATATCTTTATTTCTACATGCACAAGGTATGCCTAGCTGACATCAATGACTTACTGTTATATAAAAAGCCCCTTGCTATGTAGAGCATTTCGGGCAAATTAGGTAAATTTTGTCCCAGGATGCGACCCACACCAGGCGATTAACACCTAGGTACCCATTTTATTGAGTGAACATGGACAGCAGGTGTCTTATGGAAACACGTCATAATGTTTTCCAGCAGTACTTGGGGATCGATCCCCGAACCACAGTATGTGAGCTGTGTGTGCTAGCGATAGAGCTACGGAACACCGTAGTCAGTACCCGATCAGCCAGGCTGTTCTTCGTACGTTTACCTGGAGAGAGTTCCGGGGGTCAACGCCCCCGCGGCCCGGTCTGTGACCAGGCGGCCTGGTGGATCAGAGCCTGATCAACCAGGTTGTTGCTGCTGGCTGCACGCAAACCAACGTACGAGCCACAGCCCGGCTGATCAGGAACTGACTTTAGGTGCTTGTCCAGTGCCAGCTTGAAGACTGCCAGGGGTCTGTTGGTAATCCCCCTTATGTGTGCTGGGAGGCAGTTGAACAGTCTCGGGCCCCTGACACTTATTGTATGGTCTCTTAACGTGCTAGTGACACCCCTGCTTTTCATTGGGGGGATGGTGCATCGTCTGCCAAGTCTTTTGCTTTCGTAGTGAGTGATTTTCGTGTGCAAGTTCGGTACTAGTCCCTCTAGGATTTTCCAGGTGTATATAATCATGTATCTCTCCCTCCTGCGTTCCAGGGAATACAGGTTTAGGAACCTCAAGCGCTCCCAATAATTGAGGTGTTTTATCTCCGTTATGCGCGCCGTGAAAGTTCTCTGTACATTTTCTAGGTCGGCAATTTCACCTGCCTTGAAAGGTGCTGTTAGTGTGCAGCAATATTCCAGCCTAGATAGAACAAGTGACCTGAAGAGTGTCATCATGGGCTTCGACTAAGTGCGGCCAGCAGTAACATCCTGGTTGATCAGGCTCTGAGCCACCGAGAGGCCTGGTCAAGGACTGGGCCGCGGGGGCGTTGACCCCCCGGAACACCGCCCAGGTAGGTGGGCAGGTAATACCTTCCGGGAAAGATGTTATCAAACCACTTGCTAATTCTCTCACACTCGGCAAACGAGGGTAATACCTTTCTGGATGGTTGCAGACGAGGGTAGTACCTCCCTGGATGGTTGCAGACTAGGGTAGTACCTCCCTGGATGGTTGCAGAGGAGGGTAGCACCTCCCTGGATGGTTGCAGACTAGGGTAGTACCTCCCTGGATGGTTGCAGACGAGGATAGTACCTCCCTGGATGGTTGCAGACTAGGGTAGTACCTCCCTGGATGGTTGCAGACGAGGGTAGTACCTCCCTGGATGGTTGAGACGAGGGTATTTACCTCCCTGGATGGTTGCAGACGAGGGTAGTACCTCCCTGGATGGTTGCAGACGAGGGTAGTACCTCCCTGGATGGTTGCAGACGAGGGTAGTACCTCCCTGGATGGTTGCAGACGAGGGTAGTACCTCCCTGAATGGTTGCAGACGAGGGTAGTACCTCCCTGGATGGTTGCAGACGAGGGTAGTACCTCTCTGGATGGTTGCAGACGAGGGTAGTACCTCCCTGGATGGTTGCAGACTAGGGTAGTACCTCCCTGGATGGTTGCAGACGAGGGTAGTACATCCCTGGATGGTTGCAGACGAGGGTAGTGCCTCTGGATGGTTGCAGACGAGGGTAGTACCTCTCTGGATGGTTGCAGACGAGGGTAGTACCTCTCTGGATGGTTGCAGACGAGGGTAGTACCTCCATGGATGGTTGCAGACGAGGATAGTACCTCCCTGGATGGTTGCAGACTAGGGTAGTACCTCCCTGGATTGTTGCAGACGAAGGTAGTACCTCCCTGGATGGTTGCAGACGAGGGTAGTACCTCCCTGGATGGTTGCAGACGAGGGTAGTACCTCCCTGGATGGTTGCAGACGAGGGTAGTACTCCCTGGATGGTTGCAGACGAGGGTAGTACCTCCCTGGATGATTGCAGACGGGGGTAGTACCTCCCTGGATGGTTGCAGACGAGGGTAGTACCTCCCTGGATGGTTGCAGACGAGGGTAGTACCTCCCTGGATGGTTGCAGACGAGGGTAGTACCTCCCTGGATGGTTGTAGACGAGGGTAATATCTCCCTGGATGGTTGCAGACGAGGGTAGTACCTCTCTGGATGGTTGCAGACGAGGGTAGTACCTCTGGATAGTTGCAGACGAGGGTAGTACCTCCCTGATGGTTGCAGAGGAGGGTAGCACCTCCCTGGATGGTTGCAGACTAGGGTAGTACCTCCCTGGATGGTTGCAGACGAGGGTAGTACCTCCCTGGATGGTTGCAGACGAGGGTAGTACCTCCCTGGATGGTTGCAGACGAGGGTAGTACCTCCCTGGATGGTTGCAGACGAGGGTAGTACCTCCCTGGATGGTTGCAGACGAGGGTAGTACCTCCCTGAATGGTTGCTTGCTGTCTACTAGCCTACTGCCTGTTGAAGGAACAAGACACGTATGCAAACGCTTGGGTATATTTATTGCGGAGGCAAAATCTTGGTAATAAATGTACACAAGTGTTACATTGTCTTATACACCCCCAGTCGTATGATACTGTATACCTTTATTAAAGAACTAGTAGTGTTTCACACTCGACCTGACAATATACCTCTCAGGGTGGCTGTCTTATCAACCTACTGCTTGTGTTTCACATTCGACCTGACAGTAGTATATATCTCAGGGTGGCTGATGTCTTATCAACCTACTGCTTGTGTTTCACACTCGACCTGACAGTAGTATTTATCTCAGGGTGGCTGATGTCTTATCAACCTACTGCTTGTGTTTCACACTCGACCTGACAGTATATCTCTCAGGGTGACTGATGTCTTATCAACCTACTGCTTGTGTTTCACACTCGACCTGGCAGTTGTATATCTCTCAGGGTGGCTGATGTCTTATCAGCCTACTGCTTGTGTTTCACACTCGACGATGTCTTATCAACCTACTGCTTTTGTTTCACACTCGACTGACTAGTATATCTCTCAGGGTGGCTGATTCCTCATCAACCTACTGCTTGTGTTTCACAAGACAGGACGGTTGATTTTTTTTGGGTTGTCCTAGGTAATTTACACATTGCTATGTATGATAATTGTACTTACATGCACCTGTACCTAAATGAAATTTCTATGTTCGAACAAGCTTCATAGCCTCAGTGTTAGGCTTTTAGTAAAGCATTATGTACAGTTTTGAGAGCACTAAGTGAGCCACTAACAGCAACAGCCCGGTTGACAAAGCAATCAGCAAGGAATCCTGGCCCCTGGCTAGGCTCTGAACTCGGAAAAAAACTCCAGAAATCACTTAGGTATATCAGTTTACTGATCTCACAGGTATATACATTTAGCACATTTGATATACTGCTATTTATTTTCGGTTTATCTTGACAGATTATGTTGGGATTAATGAATATATTTTGAGATAGTTGTTGTGGCTAATGAAGGGAGGGTACCAGTAAACCTGTGGGATAAATCATACCTTTTACCTCTGA